>CAUYQG010154528.1:0-66740 GCA_963574415.1 Tarsius wallacei
TGTAGTTCCAGCTACTTGGAAGGCTGAGGCGGAAGGATTGCCGGAGCCCAGCAGGCTGAGGCTGCGGTGGCCGGGAGCGGCCACTGCACTCCAGTCTGGGCGACAGAGTGAGACCCCAACTCAAAAAAAAAAAAAAAAAAAGTAAGAATACACAATTTTTGAATGCGGGGGCTAAAAAAAGAGAATACACAATTTTTAAATAAATAAATTCCATTTTGAGGGGTTCCCCCTCGTAAACAAAACATGAAGTATAATACCTTGTAGGAGAATTCACTAAACGTTAATACTAATCTCCTTCCCTTCTGCCATTGGTCCAACATAGCACACATCAGTTCCAGAACTCAAGGGGTGTAGAGAGTCTCAGTTTGACCTCAGTCTATCTCCCAGACTTTTGATCTACCACACTCCATCAGACACAGTCTACTGTTCCACCCTCACCAAACTTCTCCTTCATATTATCTAATGTTTTATTATATCTGTTTCTTTTCACATCATTTTTCTAGTACATAGAATACTCTTTCTCTATTTTATTCACCTCATAAACTCCTATTTAATCTTCAAAACAGACCTTGAACAATTACCACGATACTATAAGAAAGGGATTGGCCGTAGTGGGAAACTGCCGGGGTGGGGGTGCACACCTCATCAACAAGGGTGCCCGCATAATGAACATTTGTCTACCTAACCCTGAATTGTTCTCCACATATTTAAAATTAAGAATTTTTTTCAAAAAACCAGCTCCAATACAATCTCTTTAGTGATGCCTTTCTCAGTATTCCTTTCAGAGTCAGCCATTGTCTCCTTTCAGCTTTTAGAATTTTTAGGTAAGTCTTTATCTTATGCGGCTGTAATTACTCATTTAAAAGTATCTGTTGCTACTTCAAGTCATGTCAGCTATATCATAACAAGGTTCTTAGAAATGTAGGCTCTCCGGTTCCCTACTAACTAGATTTTTAGTCTTTAGCAAGTTACTTTGCCTGCTAAATATTAGTGTCCTCACCTGCAAAAGGTAGATCATAATAGTATTTGCGTCATGGGAATGCTATAAGAATTCAAATCTTTTAAAATGAGATCATGTTCACGAAAGGTTTCAAAAGAAAGCTTAGCAACCAGAAGGTGATCAATACACGCTAGTCATTGCCATTATTCGTTTAAGGGCAGGCATCTCCTTCAGACTGAGTTCCACCACTTATTTTTATACATGAAACACATAGTAGGCCCTCAAAAGTCATTAGGTGAAAGAAAGATGAAACAAACAACAAAACAAGTAAAGCAAGAAATGTGTCCATGGCTTTGTAGGAAAGAAAGAGGAGGCAAAAGGAAGAAAGACGGTAAGTACAAGGCAGAAAAACTGGCCAGAGGGGTGGCTCACACCTGAAATCCCAGTACTTTGGGAGGCTGAGGTGGGAGAACTGCTTGAGCCTAGGAATTCAAGACCAGTCGGGGCAACATAGTGAGATCCTGTCTTTACCACCCCTCCCAAAAAATAGCCAAGTGTGGTGGTGCACACCTGTAGTTCCAGCTACTCGGGAGACTGAGGCTGAAGGATGGCCTGAGCCCAGGAGGTCAAGGCTGCCATGAGCTGTGATCCTCGCGATCACGCCACTGCTCTCAAGCGTAGGAGACCGAGTGAGACCCCTAACTGGATTTAAAAAAGAAAAAAAAAAGTGGAAAAACTGAGTGCCATACTTCTCTGCATAAGAAAAATATTTTTTTAACTAGTTAAATTAATATTCCAGAAGGAGACTCAGAGGCCCGCTCCCCTTCGCTCGCATTCACCTGGCTCATTGAGGAGTCCCTTGAGCCCCCACCGGAAACCCATCCTGACAGGCCTGGGCCTGGTGGCTGTGAGCGCAGTGTTCCTGATCTGTCCTGGCCACCTGGCTTGAGGAAGCTCATGACAGACAATCCAGTTGAGGTCCTGATGGCCGATGATTTTTCTAGACTGTAAAGTCACGAGATGTTGAGGCTGCTTTCAACTGAGAGCCCATCACATGCCAGCCGCTGTGTGAGGCACTTGGCATACATTACTTCTAATCCACACAGCAACCCTGGGCGAGGAGGCTGATTCCAATTTTATGGAGGAGGAAATAATTTGCGAGAGGTTAAGTAATTCACCTGAGAGACAGCAAAGGCTTAAACCTATGTCTGTGTGAATCCAAAGTTTCCATAACCAGCAATACCTCCACTCCATTCAATTATTTACGTGACTATCTTATCATACAAAAGGAAGGCTAAAATTAGCATAACCATGAGCTGGATATAAATATTTAAGGATTTTCTGCTTTGCCTTCCCTTTTATGTTAAAATATGTGATAAATAGATTAGATACTATAATTATTGTATTGGATAATTAACTATGAGGGTTTATTTATTCTATTATATTAACGCTACGTTCAGCAAACCACCTCTTATTAAGTTCGAACAGGACACTGGCTGGGTAATCAAATAAGTTGGCTTCTTGGGAGCAAAGGGTCTTTGAGTCTGAGTTTGGTGTTTGGTGTTCCAAGCTGTTTTTCTTGCATATGCCCACCCCCAGAATGCAACATCACCACCGTCCAGTTTCTTCTTTTTCCTTTTTTTTTTTTTTGAGTTGGAGTCTTACTCTGTCACATAGGCTAAAGTGCACTGCACACTCATGGCCATCATAGTCTCAATCTGCTGGGCACAAGCCATCCTTCTGCCTCAGCCTTCCAAGTAGCAGGAACAAGAGGTGTGCGCCACCACACCCAGCTAATTTTTGGTTTTATTGCAGAGATGAGGTCTCACCAATTTGTCTGGGTTGGTCTCAAACTCCTGGGCACAGGCAATCCTCTTGCCTTGGACCCCTAAAGTGCTGGAATTATAGGTTTGAACCACCACGCCCGGCCTTCTCCTGCTTTCAGTGTGGGCCCCCCAAATCTGCAGGCACTTATGGAGTGATCTGTAGATTCAGATCCAAAAAACTAGAGAGGGTTCTAGAGTTGGGTTATTGTTTTGTCTAAGGCTTTTCACTTGTTTTGTCTGCTACTGACTTAGCTGCAAATTTCTAGAGTTTCATGCTTATTCTTTTTTCCTCACATTCATTTCACCAATTAAATTAAATATTGTAATGAAATTAAATCATTTAATTACAATAGCCAAAACAACTCTAAGCGTGCTTGGTGAAAATAACGGTAACAGTATAACTGACTCCTGGTAAACGTATAGCCAAGCTGGGGAGGGAAGAAAGAGAGTAAACCGGTGACCATCCTGCATGCTAGGCTAGGCCTACTGTGTCCGCTGGACGGTGCATTTCAAAGAGACTGGCCAAAGAGGATATTCTAAAAGGCTGGTTAATTGTGGAGAGCTTTGAAGGCATTAATATCGCTCTTTGGTTAAGAGACATGCCCCAGGTTTGCAATTACTTTTGTTTTAGATTTGGTGTGGCTGAAACTTAAAACAGTGGAGACATGTCTGATGTCACAAAGCACTGAAGTGGACTTGCTGGAACTGGAAGCCAAAGTTCCTTCAACGGCCACATGAGTAAGTTGACAGAGAGCACACAATGTCATCCTCTCCCCAGGCATCCAGAACATTCTAGCATACCCCTGGGGATATAAACAGAACACATCCCAGTCTTCTGCCACCATGATGTGGGACCCACTTTAATAAGTTGTGTCTGCCGCTGTAATTATAAAGTTTCCTTAAATATGATGTCATTATTAGTATAGATTATGAAACCTCGTATGATTTCGTTAACTCTCATATAAACAGATTAGATGGCTGTGGGGGAAAAAGTTATAAAAGCTCATATTCCAATGAAGAGGAAAGGTTAATACTAAAAATTGCATAAAATATATGAGATGGTCTAAAAAGCATATGAGGCTGGAAGACAGGGAGATGAAAAACAGAACCATAATACTATTCTAGTCTAACCTCTTCACTTTTCACAAGATAAGATTAGTTCTCCGGCCCGATGTTAAAGACAGAGCTAGATTATGAACCTTAAAAGTGCTAAATGCACAGACACACACATATGTGCTGTATGTGTGTGTACACACTCACACACGTATCATTTAAAATTAAGGACAATATAGCCTTTTAAAAGAATGTAAGGGGCAGGGTGTGGTGGCTCACATCAATAACCCCAGCACTTTGGGAGGCCGAGGTGAGAGGACTTCCTGAGCTCAGGAGTTCGAGACCAGCCTGGACAGGCAACATGGTGAGACCTCAGTCTCTACAATATATCAAAAATTAACAGGGCATGGTGGCGCGTGCCTGTAGTTCCAGCTACTTAGAAGGCTGAGGCAGAAGGATCGCCTGAGCCCAGGAGGTGGAGGCTGCGGTAGCCGTGATCATGCGTGGGCAACAGAGTGGGACTCTGACTCAAAAAAAAGTATAAGTAAATAAAGACATAAATAAAATAATGTAAGGAAACTCTATTAACATTTTGACTTTTTATATGGATTTTTTGTTGTTATGGCTTAGTTGGGTAGGGAAATAAAAATTAAAAACTTACATAAACAGATTCTTGTTTTTTTGCAGGTTTTGGTCACACTGCTGGCGGAGTAATCCAGTATTCTTTTACTAGTCAGGTGAGGACTAGACGTTGGTTGTACTGAATCAGAATCTTTTGATTTTTTTTCTCACCGCAACTCTCTTCTGATCACCTTTTATGTCATCTCCCAAGGGGACTAAAACAACCAGCCTTACGTTTGACTACCATCCAGCAACCGGACTCACTTCCACTAAGACTATATATACCTTTTTCGAGGTAGATGTTATAGAGGAGGCGGGTTAGACTAGGAAAAGCTTCAAGGCTGTAGAAAGTTCCAGATTCATTGATGCCTGCAGCAGCTGGTACAGGAACATGCATACAAGCAAACAACCTAGCTAAAGGAAACTTCATGCCTACCTAGCCGTTAGGGCCTTATCAGATACACACCTGCAGCACCAGAGAGCCAACCACCAAGGCAGGAACTGGCTTAGAGACCCCTGAGCATGTGCACCAGTATCCAAGGTTGACCTAAGATAACCTTAACCTTCATTGTAATACTATTAACATGAAATTACCCTAGGGGAGCCGGCCACTCCCATCACACATCTGACGCCATGCCAGTACCCCTAGGACCTTATTAGGCCTGAAACTCTCCTGCCCAGTGTTAGGTAGGGGTAACAGAGACCCAGTCTAATACCACCCATTTCTAGAAAAAAAACCCACTCCTCGGTGCCCCCAAGAATGAAAATTACAGATCACAATAGTTGGGTGCAGAAGTAGCAGCTTTCTTTCTTTTTTTTTTTGTTAGGTGAGAAAACAGGTTTTATTGAGAGGACAGAAAAAGTCCCACAGTGGGAGGGGACCCAAAAGGGGTTGCCCAAAGTAGCAGCCTTCTAGGACTGTGTCTGTCCGCTCTCCCCTCTGGGGAGTGGACTCTCCTTTGCTTAATAAAGCTACTCACTCACCCCACTTCTCTGTGTCTGTTTGTGATTTCATTCCACAAGTGAACACAAGAACCCGCCGTCCACCACCTCCTGCAGGGAGAGCACCCCTTCTCCCAGTAACACATTTATTCTTTCACCTGGGTTTCTTCTTCTGAAACACTTGGACTTATTTAAACCGACCCCCTTACTTCATTTCTTTTGCATTTTCTCTACAGACTCAAAAACAACACAAAAAGCCTCTGGGCCAGCCAGCAGAGAATGAGTCCACGGTGCATAAGGAATATTCTTGAATTCCAAGTAAAACCAGACGTGACACATGTTGGATAAATGCACAAACTGTGGAGTCAAAGAGACAATTCTGGAACAGGCACTGCCACTCACCAGCTGTGGAACCTTGAGCAAATGATTTTGCTTCTATTGCAGAAATAGATAATGAGTACCCGGCTCCGAGGATTGAGAGGATTAAGTGTTATAAAGCACATAACATTTAGTACAGAGCCTGGCTATATTTAAGCATTTATTAAAAGGTAGCTGCTAGCAGTTTTATTTCTGTTGCACTATGTACAATTAGTGAATGGGACAAAAATCATTTCATCTGAGATATCTTTAAAAAATTAGAGAGCAATTCTTGTATGTAGCTCCTTTATGAAAGTGTTAAAAGAATTTACTGTATGCTAACACTATGTTTTGCTTTAAAAGCCATCTATCTATTAAGACTGATATTTCAGCAGAAAAACATAAATGAATCTTTCAATCTAATCAATATCTCTGATACCTATCATTATTGTTCCTGAGTGGTTCTATATAGTAGCTGTCAGCCTTTCTAAGAGAATGTCAAATGATCAGTCATTTTTGCCTAATGAAATCAAACAAGAAAGCCATGTTGCTGTGACTGCCACAACGCTTTTAAAAAGCTTAGTTCTAACACAGGATTTAAAAATGCTTGTGAAAAAACACATTCAGAAGACTATTCCTAAATTGATCATTCATCACTAGTCTCATGCTCACACAACATTGGTTTGCTTAAGATTAACTGTGCCTTTTAAACATTTCTAAGAGATTTTGGTCTTATAGCTTCAGTAAGTACATAATAATGTGTGAAATGATCATGGGGCAGCATTTTTTTTTCTTTCCACAGCAGGTAAAGATTTTGGTGAGCTCAACTGTATTAAGTTACCTGGTTTGTTGTTTATTTCATAGTGATCTATAATATTAAATGCCAGTATACCCAATAGCAGTTCACAATGCATTCATTCTGAAAAAAATTCACCAGTTAAGTCAATAGGCATTAAAAATCAAACTGGACTCTGAAGACTTCTGGGAAACTGCACACTCAGTAACAGTAACACCATCAGAAAAAGAATGATGCTGGGTGCGGTGGCTCAGCCTGTCATCCCAGGACTTTGGGAGGCTGAGGTGAGAGAATTGCCTGAGCCCAGGGGTTCAAGACCAGCCTGGGCAACTTGGTGAGACCTCGTCTCTATAATAAAAATAAAAATAAAAAAGCTGGGCGTGTTAGTCTCTGCCTGTAGTTCCAGCTACTTGGAAGGCTGAGGAGGAAGAATCATCTGAGGCCAGCAGGTCGAGGCTGCGGTGGCTGTGAGCGTGCCACTGCACTCCAGCCTGGGCGACAGAGAGAGACTCCAACTCCAAAAAAAAAAAAAGAAAATAAAAAAGAAAAAGAAAAAGAATGAAGACTTTGGAGAAGCCTTATTAAGAGATGAAGAGTGGTCTATTGCTAATATTTGAAAATTGCTTATAGTACCTTTAATTAGTCTAATTACATGGTGCACTTACAGTTTGTTATTAATGCCCTCTGACAGAGATCTGTTATGCTGGCTTGAAAGCTTGGAGACCATAGTGCCTTGAAATGAACTTGGACAACTTTCAGGAGTTCCCAGTAATCCCATACATTTTGCAACAAGGTGTCAGTAATGTGTAAAAAGTACTTGATTAAAAATGTGGTAGATATTCTTCTTAGACATTCAAATTTCTCTGCTTGGCGAAATGAGCTAAAATAATGTGCGTCTATGATCATTTGACAAAAGAATAAAACTGACGTCACAAAAAATTTACATTCCAAACCATTCAAATGATAATTATGACTGTCACGAGTTAATCTCCAAACCCACACTCACTCATGCCTTAGCACTAAGGCTCCCAGTCTCCTTATGCATGCCCTTTGAGAACCACACAGCATCAACTGGACGCTCGCTGGCAGAAACCGTGTGATATGGCATTTTCACCCACAAACATACTAACTTTATTATGCTGGGAAGCAAATCTCATCTGTATTCAGCATGCCAGTAACTTCTCATACTGACATTTGAGGTTGAATTTCCTGGAAAGAGAAATATCCGGAACACTGGCTTGTGGGAACTCTTGGTACTGTCTTTTTTTTTTGAGTTGTAGTCTCGCTCTATTGCCCATGCCGGAGTGCAGTGGCACGCTCAAGGCCACCCCAGCGTTGACCTGCTGGGCTCCGGCGATCATTCCGTTTCAGCCTTCCAAGTAGCTGGAACTACAGGTGCGCACGACCACGACTGGCTACTTTTAAAATTTATTGTAGAGAGGAGGTCTCGCCAAGGTGCCCAGGCTGTTCTCGAACCCGTGGACTCAGGCAATCCCCTCACCTCGGCTTCCCAAAGTGTTGGGATTACAGGCTTGAGCCACCACGCCTAGCCCGGTACTAAGTCTTATTTTTGAAGCACTACAGGGAGTACTGTCTTGAAAGGTGATTTCAGAATCAAGACAATATGAAGAGCTGTTTTCACTTCAGAAATTCAACGAGTATGCATTCTTTCAAGTTTTTCTACTTAGAAGGGGTTGTGACTGTAATACAAAATATGACTGCGTTAAAAAATTTTCTACAAAACCCCCTATCACACAAGACCATATTATAAGGTCAGTTTTAAGCCTGGAGTTCAAGGTTGAATTGGTGGAAAAGACCTTTGCTCCTTTGTCATTGAAATAAATACATAAAGCATTCTAAATACACCCAAAAAACACACACACATGAATTTTTCTATTGAAATCTGGTAATGATTTTACACATGATGCTTCTTCTGTGGGAGAAAACAGTGATGATTTTCTATCCAATAATATTGTTGGTGTTTTACTGGTTAAAATGCTATGTATAACTGCCTTCAAATGTGGATAACTTAGAATTGACAACATATTTAAATGATTTATAAACGTGTATGAATTCTCTTCCACATAGATTATAAAAGCCTGTAAGATGAACATACACATGGATATAAATATATAAGCTATAAGTTGTCTTTTTTTGTCTAACAGAACAGAAGCATTTTTAATAAGCAAAAGGTCAATCTGGACTAATCAAGTCATACCTAAAATAAATCGACACAAATACCTTTAGTATTAATAGGCTAGTAGAGTAGCTGTCCTTGGGAAGAATTACAATGGGACTTTATAAGCTCACAGTTGTGACAATCACAAAGAGAAACAATCAATGATGCGGAAATTGTACATCCAGGTGACATCTAGGCAGACCCAAAGAAACTGGGCTAATACACAAAGTGCATGCATCAGCATTGAAAGAGTCAGTAGATTAATACTTTTAAACCTAAGAAACTGCATTGTACTGGGGGAACCCTAGATGGATTTTAAGGCAACATTGTTTTTATTTTATTTTTTGAGTCAAGGTTTCACTCGGTCACCTAGGCTGGAGTACAGTGGTGCGATCCCGGCTAAAGGCAGTCTCAAACCTCCTGGATTTGTGTCCCACAGTTGCACATTACCACTCCTGGCTAACTTTTTTTTTTCTTTTCTTTTTTTTTTTTTGAGTTGGAGCCTCACTCTGCCATCCAGGCTGGAGTGCAGGGGCACACTCATGGTCACCGCAGCCTCGACCGGCTCAGCTCAGGTGATTCTTCTGCCTCAGCCTTTCAAGTAACTGGGACTACAGGTGTGCACTGCCACGCCCGACTAATTTTTTGATTTTTTTTGTAGAGACAAGGTCTCCCCAAGTTGCCTATGCTGGCCTCGAACCCCTGGGCTCAGACAATCCTCTCACTTCCACCTCCCAAAATGTTAGGATTACAGTCATGAGTCACTGTGCCTAGCAACAGGGATATGCTTTTTAAAAAGTTTTAAAAATGACTCTTCTTTTGGTGGCAAAGATGAATGACAGCTTCCAAACTGAACCTATAGGACAAAGACTTAGGAGAACATTAACCATTTACGTACTCCGCACTTGTTCATGTCATACCTGAGTTTGAGAAGTGCCTCAAGAAAAAGAACTAGGGCTAACTGAATAATCAATGCAGCCTTTAAAAACAATTTATTAATAGCCAGCTTGCCTCTGGGTAGTTTGTATACTGCGAGGTATATACCATATAGCTATATACGTATGTATATATGTAAGTATATATTGTATGGTTTCAGGCATTAAAAGAAAAAAGCATAGCAAGATAGAAAATAAGAATGTTTGCTTATGTAATGTCCTCCTTTAGCAAAGAAACTTTCATGAATTCCTGAAAAATGTTAGCAGCAGCAGCAATGAGTAGCCTCCTCAGAGCACTGTTAAATCAGTCTGAACATTAATATAACTTCTGATAGCATCAATCTCCAATTTGTTAGGTAATAACTGTATGTGAGTGTACTCTTCCTGGTTTTTACCATGCCATTGTCTAAAATATTTAATTACCGACGGTCTGCCTATGTCCACATTTAGATATATAAATACATAATTTTTTCCTCATTACTTTTTAAAAATTCAGTAGGCATGACTAAGTGTGTCCAAATTGACTTCTAACTTGGTAGAAGTATTTGAGAGAACCATTAAGCTTAAGGAGAATTTTGTATAAATGCTTATGATGTAAACAGGAAAAAAAAAATCTATTTCTTGAGATTCAATTATATAATTTTTGAACATGGGGTAAAACCTCTCCATAACAGATACTGTCATTCACAACTGTCTGTTAGGGATACTTATAATCCTTAACTGTAAAAGTCATGTTTTAGAAATTTCTCAATACTGCAGAAAAATCAATTTTTTAAAAAGTCAAAGTGTCTAAAATGATATTCCTAATGTTTCATGGCAGAACTTTTAACCCTTCTTTTCTTTCGTGTATTTTTTTATTTATTTCTGGTGTAATGCAACAAACAAAAATTTGTTCAGAATATTTCCCTATTGAAAATTATCTGCCACATACATGCGCGTGTAGTGGCTAATTAGAAGACACGTATTCTTTTCAGTATGAGGAACCAACTGGCAATCTAACCGCATCCTTCCACATATCCGTGGGTTTTAGTACACGGTTATTTAAGCCAAGGAAGGGAGGGGGTGGAAAAGGACCCAGGTGTTAAAGTCGATCATAAAAGTGCACGTTAACTACTTGAAAAAATTCACATTTATTTACTGTCAAACCGTGTTAAACTTTACACTGGATATTAGTGATGGGCTCATTATTAACAGGTTTACACAAAGGGATGAAAAGAAACGCAGAATTTTGCTGAAACGATTTACATTTCATTAGAACTTTATCATAAAATAAATTAATTACTAAATATAGGCAGGAGGAATATGGAAGAGTAATATTTGTTTTATTTCATTTTTTAAAAAAGAGTAGGCACCTTTTGTTCACTAGAAAGTTTGTGAGAAGTGCC
Source organism: Tarsius wallacei (assembly GCA_963574415.1). Lineage (NCBI taxonomy): Eukaryota > Metazoa > Chordata > Mammalia > Primates > Tarsiidae > Tarsius > Tarsius wallacei. The sequence goes on from CAUYQG010154528.1 coordinate 11,035, forward strand.
CAGTGCCCTCTTGGCCCTCTGTTCAAGAATCAACAGAGAGGCGACACACAGCCCCTTCTAGATTTCACCACATTTGTGCAAGGCATGGCGCAACTGGCTTCAAAGAGTTTTCTCCCCATAAAACACGCTCTTTTGGCAATAAGAAATTTAAATGTAAGAATAAAGACTAACTCGTCAAAGCAGAACGCTGCATACAGTGGAAAAGAAGTGAAGATGGGTAGAACTTACCATGACAGAGTGTAAGAAAAAACATTTCGTAACATATGTGCAACCAAGGGCTTTTCACAATATTTTCTTCAAACTCTTTAAAATTATTTTAATGACAATCGTATTTCAGTTGGACACAAATGTATTTATTTTACCCTAGCAATAGAACAAAATAGAATTTCTTTAGCCATTTTCTCTGGAGAAGAGTTCATTGTACATTGAGGAACATAGGAAGTAAGGCCTGTGGCTTGATTGCTAGTGGTTAGACAGGTTTTCGATCTTTGCCTTCACGTAAAAGGTTTGCAGGGAACTGCAAACGGACGCAGAATCTCTCTCCTGCTTTTCCAAGTCTCGTCAGGAACAGTACGGTACAGTAAAGTTGTCCCACAGGATTTTAAAGCCTACGTCTTGTATATAATACAATGTAGGCCTACAAAACATGGTGCAGCCCTATTTACAGATCCACTCCACAGACTGCTGCCGCCAAAGGGCTGGAAAGTTTCGCCTGCTCCGCAATTTCTCTAAACAGCAGCAGAATCTTAAAATACCTGGTTGGCATCTCTTTTCTTTGTAACAAATAATTCATTTTAGTATACTCTGTGTATATACAAAGTTTCTGCAGGTTTTATAAAAATTCACAGAACTGCAAGGTTCAGTCCTCTTTCTGACACGGGAGAGCCACAGGTCAGCAGGGCGCGGCCTCGGCCGAGGGAGTCCTCACTGCCTGGGCACGCCTGCCCGGGGCCCTGGGGATGACTTGGCCGTCTGTTAGAGACTTGTGACCAGCTGCATCTGTCCCTCCCTGACGTCTCCTTCCGGGATACACCCTTCCTTGTTGATGGGGATAATGTAGCCGTCGCTGTTGCCTCTGCTGATCTGGTAGCACGTCTGGAGCTGATGGCCAGCCCCAAGGTTTGGCATGCTTTTGTAGTAGATGTCCTCGTTCTCGCTTCTCCTGGAGGGAGAGAGGTCTTCTTCCATGTCGGGGCTGCTCTCCTGGTAGGGAGAGTCTCTGAGATTGGGCATGCTCGTGTACAGCGAGTCTCTGTTGGGGGACTGCAGGGTGTCCTCGGCCTCGGCGGTCAGCTGGGAGACATAGCTGTCCGTCCCCTCGGGCTTCACTTTCTTCTGGGGCTGGTACAGAAGGGAGTGAGTCCGCTGAGGGATGAGCGGGGCCTCGAGCTCTTTGTGATGGAGCTCCAGCCCTGGGTTGTCGCCGTGCATGAAAGAGGCAGCGTCCGCCACGATGGCGTCATCCTCGCTGCTGCTGCCCCCGACCGCCGGCTGGACCGGGAGGGCGAGCTCGAGGTTGTGAGTCTTGCCGCTGCCCCGGAGGTTGTTGTGCACCAGCTCCGAAATGATCATTTTCTCGAAGGCAGCGTCATTCAGCCCGAGGCCACAGTCCACCACCTGCACGCCGTCGCTGTAGTCTCCCTTGCGCAGCGAGTAGCTGTTGTTGAAATTACCATTTAGCGGTAGAGTATCCATGGCACTTGTATCCCTGGCATTGCTCAGTGAATGTCCTGAAACGGAAAAGGGGAGCCGCCGTTACTGTCTCTGCTCCTCTCGAGAGAACCTCGCCTGCTTTTGCGGCACAAAACGTTTTAATGTCGTTCAGGACAAAGTTGTGTTTGAAAGCTAACACTTGGAAAGTGCCAGGCTTTCCCGCATTCCCCACTGTAAACAGTTGCGACCCCTTAGGTGACAGGAAAAAGTGTTAAAAAAATAATACTGTTTTCCAGGGAGGGAACCTGGTATACGGAATCATGCTTTATCAATTTCGGGAGGCGGGACTTGTCAATGGATTCGGGTCAAATCTCTGACACTTAAGACTTCACTCCATGCCCTTGCATAGTTAATGCAAAGCAATTTGTTAGTGACATTTACATTTTAAAGTACGAGACTATGGTTTACCAAAATAAAATTAACAGAATTTGTCCTAAACAACACTAAAGTAAAAAGGAGTAAGTCACAATACAAAACTGAAAGGCAAATGTACAACATAAACCCACATAACTGGCAAGCAACTTTTTAAACGACATTCTAGCATTTCCTTTTTCTGGAGATGAAGTAAAAAAAAAAAAAAAAGAATGAAAAAAAATGGACAGATACAAAGAATTCGTGTGAAACAAAGACAGCCATCTCTCACACTGACGGGACCAGGGGCCCACAAGCACCATCCAACACCACGATAGACAGCAGGTGGAATGACTCACTTTGGACAACTCACATCATGTCTGTCTGCTCAGGCTATCTGGCCTAAGAGTAGCTGATATATAAAAGAAAGTAAAATGATTTATTGTAGCATGATGAAGAATTTCTAAGCTTCTCAGCAACTTAGTCAGAGCAAGGGTTCAACAAATTAGATCACCAGCAATGGCAGCCTTTTGATTTTTCATTTCATATTTCCTACGGTTTTGATTTTGTTTCGGTACGGGTAGTCTCTCTAATGGCAATGGCCCCAGGCTTCTCATGGTCAAAGTTCGCCTGCAGCCCTGCAGTCTGCACCAGTCACAGTGACAGCACGGATGAGCCAGCAGAGTCTACTGGACGAGATTGGCCCACAGACACCACGGCCATGGAGGTCAAACGCAGAAATGTGAGAGGTCATTCTTAAGTATGGGTCACAGAAATTAAACCAAGAATAAGTATTAACTATGGAATGGGAGAAGGGTGTCAGCCTTGGCTAATATAGTTTTATTTCTAAAGGAGTGAAAGACTGGATAAGTCTGCTGAAGATATGAAAAGGCTTAAGAGGAAAAAAACATGGGAACATGCTCTATTTGAATCTGTTGTATTTCTAAGACACATAAACATGTAAACTAAGACATCACAGTGCTTCTCAAGCAAATGAAAAAAGAAAAGTCTTAAGAGCAAATTAAAGGGTCTGCACCATGGAAAGTTAGGATATTCATTCTTAAAATCCTAGAGAAAAAAAATCACTTGTCTACAGATAGGTCTGTAAAAAAAAAAAAAAGAGAATGAAATGATGTTATTGAAATGAAACTGACCACTGTGAGGCTGCTGCATTGTATGCAAGGCTTGGAGGAGTTTCGGAAAAAATTTAATGCTTGGGGGAAAAAAATAGAATATTTCTCTTTTTGGCGCTCACTCCACTCTTAAAGCTGCAGATATCCTAGAAAACTCAATTTCTCTCAGAAAGCAAAAATCTCTATGTTGTCTGACACAAACTTTGTGACCAATTGGATAATTATCACTAGCAAAAAAATGAGAAAGTGGGGGAAGATTATATTTGTTAGTGTGTCGTAGTTTTAAAAACTTTGTTCCCAACTCCTACATGTGACAAACTGACAACTACATTTATATCACGCCCCGTGTGTAACAAAATGAAGCTGTGATAATTATTTGTAAGGTTTCCTTTAGGTTGGTTGACACGACTCTCTAGCTTTGGAAGTTTATAGACGTGCCACAGTCTGCTAAGCTCTACCAATAGAAAACATTTGGTGCTTTAAGTTATAGGCGACACATGGATCATGTGCTGCCACGGTAAAGGTCCACTCTCTTCAAACATATTCTCTTCTTTTTATCATTGCTTAATAAATATAAAAACGGAGACTGGCTATAACCCCCAAAGGTCTTTTCTATGATATACTGCAGATTTAAGACATCTTTGACTGGTTTGGAAGAGGCATCTTTTTCTGCCAAAGTTCAGGTCAATTCACTTGAAGACTTTCCACAGCCTGAGGCAAGATTACTGTGGGAATGCAGAGGTGATAAGTCAATCATTAAGCATTCTGGTGGACAGTACTTTAGGCTTCGTGGAGCAAATTGTTTCAGCATTGCTTGTACTTCAGAATGGTCGGCGTTTGCTACAGACCTCTCTGACGGACAGAGGCAGCACAGATGGACGTGCTGCTGGAATTTGGTAACATTTTAGTTGCAAATTGTGAACCACTTGCCCGCTGAGTCTACGTCATGACTGCTAGTTATGTTTTAATTGTGCCCGTTAAAAATCATGCTGAAAAAATTTACATTTGATAGGCAAAGTTAAGTTTGACTCCCATACTTGTCTCTCTGTAGGTTGCTAGAGGAAAGCATAAGGAAAGTAAGAAGACAAGAGAATGAAAAGAGCTGCAGTTACGGCAAAAGAGAACTTTCAGAAAAAAATGGAAACAAAGTTCTGTGTTTCATTTAGTGGCAAATATTAATCACAGATTAAGATTATATTCTAGCAGTAGTTATAGGATTACTTTTACCAAAATCTTGAAAAGTCTGCCAATATTAAGTAAATATATTTATATTTTTATATATATATAATTTTTTTTTTAAAAAAAAGCTATTAAAAGACATAGTAATACAAGACAGGTTAGTGACCATCTCTCCCCCTCCCCCAATTAAAAACTGTAGGTATAAACTGACTAATATTAACTTCATTCTCAAAATTGTCTTGATTAAAAAAGAAAAACTACCATAAAGCTGCACTATACTATAGTTTGGTTACACTGACAATGCTGGATATGGTTTTCTGCAACCTAGGAATCCAAATTATCTTCATTAGCTAATTCATTCCAGAAGCAAATTTTGTCCGCAAGCTTTAGAATTAACTGAACAGTATATTAGATAGATAGGATACCTCTAAATGATATAAATCTTGAAGATGGGCTCTCAGACCATGTGATGTCAGTCCTGTAATAATATATTAAGGTTTATGCCACCTGTGTTGAAAACATGGATATTATTGTAAATACTATCATGACTGAGCTTTTACTATAATATAGTGCAGTTTTAGAAGCCTGGCATAGGCAATACCGTCATTTTTTTAAATGGAGAGATTAAGGCTATAATAATAAATACATGGCAACTTGTGTATTTTAGAAAGAGGGCAAAGACCAGAGGTCTGTTTCGCAGCAAAGAAAAGGAGTCGTATTCGTAAGTAAAGCACACCTGGTGAGTTAAATACAGGAGCCGAAGGGGCATTACATACAACTGTTTCAGCAAGCAATGTGTTATAGGGGTTGTTAGTGCCGTGGGGTCGAAGAAGAGGGTTTGTTAGTAGGTAATTGCCAGTCATTCCTAAAGCAAAAAAACAAAACAAACAAACAGAAGAAAAACACATCAGTTCTCTTATTTTAGCGTCACAGTTGAAGTCAAGTATTTTTTTACATTCATCAAGGACAGTGGACAAGTTGGCAACGGACAATCTGTGGAAATGTTCGGACTGTACTTGAACTTCTAATTTGAAAGAGAAAAGGGGAGAGGGAAGTTAAATTTCAGCAATTCACAGGTGCTTTCTAAATCCCTCAAGCAAACACCTGCTGAGCATGACATTTGCTAATTTATACAGAAGCACTGTTAAACACAAACGCCAATTAAATGCATAGAGATCAACATGATGTTTCAAGATGTCACTGCTTAATATTAAAAACTTAACCACTGAGGCCCAGAAGAGGGAATCTCACACTCTCAAAATTTACAGGTGTGGGATTATCCCTCATGAAAACATCTGTGTTAATACCAACTTGGATACAAGCAGGAGGAAAAACAACTTACACAAACAGGTAAAAAGTATGACACATTGCAAAAAGCTTCTCTTAGTAAATGCAAAAGCACACATGCCGAGAAAAAAAAAAAAAAAGTTTGAGTATGATGAATTATCAGACCATTCACAAATTCTATAGAACAAGAACGTTCATTCTGTAATCTCATTTGCCAGGTTTCAAAAATGAATCACTGAATAATTCATTTACTTTTTGAGAGTCAACAGGATTAGGTAAAATACCAAAGCAATAGACTAAACACACATTTCACTCAACCTAACTGACAAATTACAAACTTTTCAATACTTATCAGTCACGTGTTTTGCATGGCTAATATAATTGGAATAAAATTATTTTAAAATTCAGATTGGTTTTGAGACCACACATACTCCTTTTGTTCATTTTAAACCAGAAACTTCTCAGGACAATATCCACACTTGAAAAAGTCTTTCTATTTCACTGTGATAAACGCCAACTTACATTATAAACCACTACATTAAAACGGAAAATACCTGGAAAAATCACCTTTCCGTGGAAGGAAATATACAATACTATCAGATTATTGAGGAATATGTGTGTGTGCATGCACTCTTCGCTAAATTATTTCATTTCCCGTCATATTTTAAGTAATAATTATATGATTTATATGATAAATTTAAAGTTGCCGGCTGGGTGGAGTGGCTCAAAAGCCTGTAAATCCCAGCACTGTGGGAGGCCAAGGTGGGAGGGTTGCTTGAGCCTAGGAGTTCGAGAACAAGCCTGGCCAACATAGCAAGACTTTGTCTCTACAAAAATAAAACAAAATAAAAAAAAGTTGTCACTCTAGACACATAAATGATATTGAAAAAATTATAAACTTTTATGTGTATTAATTTTGTTTGTGAAGATTATTACAAAGGTTTTTAGAATTTACTTTCTGAGAGAAAATAAATTTACAAATAAGAATTTTCACTGGCACTGTTTTATGTGAACAGTAGTCATTCTAGTTATATTAATGTTTTATAAAGAAAACTTTCAGCCGGGCTCGGTGGCTTGGCCTGTAATCCCGCATGCTTTGGGAGGCTGAGGTGAGTGGATTGCCTGAGCCCGCAGGTTCAAGACCCGCCTGGGCAACTTGGCCAGACCTCATCTCTACAATAAATCAAAAAGGTAGCCAGGCATGGTAGCACATGCCTGTAGTTCCAGCTACTGGAAGGCTGAGGCGGAAGGATCACCGGAGCCCAGCAGGTTGAGGCTGCGGTGGCCAGGAGCAGGAGCGGCCACTGTATTCCAGTCTGGGTGACAGAGTGAGACTCCAACTCCAAAAAAAAAAAAAAAAAGAAAACTTTCATAGATGTCTTGGAAAGGATAAATCTGTACTCACTAGGAAAATATTTTAATTTGTGGTTAAGTATAGTTTAAATATTACCTTTTCCAGCCTTACCCTGTTAATATAGTTTAAAATTATATTTTTTGCATTACTGAATAGAAGGAATTTATGTGTACTCTGATAAATGGTAACAGACTAAACTTCTCCTGAGAACTGACCTTGATTTAGTGTTGAGGTGCTATTGATGTCACCTGAGATAAAGGAAGATTCAGATTGCTTTCTCACAGTGTCATTCCACATCCTTCTTATACGACTCTATTAATACAAAATAGCAAGACAAACACGTTTTGTTAGTTTCCCCAAGCTTACCTTATGAAAGACACACAATGATCTGCCCTGAACAATCTGTGTGGGATTATCTGTTGGCCTTTTAACGAACGCGTGTTGTTTCTGGTCTAAAACTGTCAAAGTCTACAGTGCCCTGCTGCTTCTCTACTAAGCAACTATGGAGTATTTAACCTTCCACTCTTTATGTGTTATTTTATTGCCTTTTTAAACCAAGTGGAGATGGCTGATTATTCAACAAATGTTTATTCAGTGCCTTCTATGAGCACCGTGCTACATGGCCTTAGGATCTGAAATGATTATGATGTCCTTCTAAAACAACGCTCCACAAAAAAGGGTATTTGCATCCCAAGAAACACCTTGAGGAAGTCTTCAAGAAAAAATCAAAACCAAAATACTAAAAAAGCAAGTATTTGCTATCTAGATCATTATAATGAGGAGACAATTAGTGCATCTGAACAGAACATGTCTCAGTAGGCTTTCTATAAATAAGGTTAATTAAAGATGCTGTCACACTCTTTGTTACCTGTGTGCCAGAGGAATACCGAGCGCTGGTCCTGGTGCTGGATGCCTTCACGGAGCTGTGGGGGCTCTCGGTGGGGAGGCCGCCACAGCAGTAAGAGTGTCGGAAGCACTTGCCATATTCTTTTCGTACCTGCATTGAATAATCACGAGACCAGGGGATTAATATGAACCCACTTGCTTCGCTCTCTCTAATTAAACTAACAGTGAAGACAACCGAGAAGAATTAAAGCTCCACGAAGACTTATCTGTGAAAAAAATAAATTGAACTTACAAAATCAAGTTCAATTAAAATCACTGGAATAGTAACCAGAAAAATCTCTGTCCAGTAGACTGGCTCGTAGAGTCTTTAAAATGTGATGTAACATATGGAAATACTTTCTTCCCTGTTATTATTGTGCAAACGTTAGTTATTAATTAATAAAAAACAATACATTTAAAACTGTCTTCTATCTATATACTTAGTAACCCCGATTTTGCTTCCTATGCTAAGAAAATAGGGCCACAAATTCAGTGTTTTTCTTGATTAATTACATTGAACTACTCTGTAATTTAGTCATTTAAACGTTTTTTCATGTTCCTCATGTCCTCTTAGGGAGGTCAATACAGAAACTGCTTTACTAGATTGCATAGTTTTGCGGGTAACCTCTTTATAATGACAAGACTACTTTGGCACAAGAATAAAGAAAAACCGTACTTTGATACATTTGCCACTAATTAGGATGGAATGTTTTCTTCATTTTCTGATGTGCCCAGCTTTAACTTCGAGTGTAGAGAGTCTAAGATGTCTATTCACTTCATTAGCACACAAGGGAACTATTTATGCAATTCCCAATCCCATTAATGAGTTACCCATGTAATTTCCCTTTTCCCCCGAAGCTTGGGTATATGACTAGATAGAGAAGTTGTTAGATCTAGAAAAAAGTTTCGACTAATCTTTAAAAAGTAAAGTCCAAACAACTGCCAAATAACAGGCCCTCCCTAGAGCAGTGGTATAGAAGTGGGTGAGGGAGATTGCTGCAGCTATGCTGGCATATACAAATGCTTTTTTGTGGACTAGAGCCAGACTCTGAAATTACAGGAGAGACGGGAGAAGTTGCATAGGAAAAAAAATTTTTTAGTAGGTTACAAAAACACTCAAAGGCTTCCCCCCACGGCAAGTTTATGCACAGTAACTCTGCAAAGACCATGACTTTGACACTTATTTCTTGCAAAATAAAAAAAATTAAAGTCACTAGGTGACCTTTTACATCGAAGCACACTTGTGTTTTCATCTTTTTAGCTTTATTTAATTATACCTATTAGAACAAGTAGCAATGTGGTTGAGTTTTCAAAGCATTTTCTTGGCCTAAACACGCTCATTCCAGCAGTAAGAACCATGATTTTAACTTAAACCGTTTTATATCTATAAATAAATAAATATCTATTTAATATCTATAAGTAAGAATATATAAATATCTACATATTCTTAAACAATCCATCTGGACAACACCCTATCAGAAGTATTGGAGTCTAAGTAGAACATGCTCAAAAGAAGTACGACACGATGCTTTTAAAATATGCTTGTTAATTTAAAAAGCAGAGTAAAACCTCCTTGTTCAGTTAATACACATAACTATGAGAAAATAATGGCTACCTCACCCTTCTTCTGTTATGTCTATGTTTTATGTCAAAGGTGTCTGGCAAAACAACACAGACATCACAACTATATGATGATATGCCTGTATGCAAAATGCTTGCTTACGTAGGAAATAGATAAAAGCCAAAGTAATTACTAAGGTTATCCCCGTACAACGTTTAGAAAGTTAAAGTTCAATGTTATTAAAATAACATATCATACCTCACGGAAAATGTCTACACACTTAATGGCTGTGAACGGCTATAAAATGCTGTATAACCAAGACAATGGCAATCAGAAGGGTATTTTATCCAAATAATACCCTCCATGTTGGTTTTGCCTAATGCCTATATTGCTGTGAATGTACATTATCTGTCAGTATTGCACATTCCACTGTCATTATCTCAAAATTATAGCTTATTCAGAACTGATGGAAGTAACAACACTATCATCTTGTCAGGACTGAAAACATAATAGTTTTCACTTTTACAATTCTATTTCTCTGTTCAATTTAGTGACCAACTAGCAATAACAGAATAAAAAGAGTACATCAGATAGGTAGGCAGGGAAAGGATGACACCAGGTGAAAGACATGGAAATTGTAAACTTAAATGGCAGCCAAGCGATTTTGTTAGATTTACATCTTCTTGCTACAGATTAAAGTTTTTCATCTGCAAGTTTTCAATCATTTCTGCTGACTCTACTTAAGACAAAATAGTAAGATGTGAGGTACTAAATTACTGGTCTTTAGATCTTTCAAAACTACTCAAAAGGCAACATTAATATTTATTTTTTTCTTGTCTGGTGTTTTAAAAATTAACGACATTTATCCTACTCGGTTTCATTTTGGATCACTGTATTTCCCTTAGTGAGCAAATAATGAGCTTATTTAACTTTCTCTTTTACCTTGTATACCCTTTATACATAGCGTTTTATAAACTCCACTAGCACAGAAGAAACCGTAAAACAAGTATCTAGTTTGCAACGTTCCTAACTGAGATGGAAAAAATGACTGATATGGACACGTTTTGTATGTGAAGCCTAAATTTCCAGACAGGTATTAAAATTTATCTATTATTAAAAATTCGATGCTATTTAATAATATGCCAGTGGTAACTTAAGATCGTCTTTATTACATCTATTATTTTCAAATCAGAGAATGAGTGAGCTGGGCCCTAGAGGTTTTCAGTTACTTACTTTCTTCTGGAGAGCACAGTGGAAGATGAAAATGAACACTCCCTGGAAAGCATTAAAGATGGTGAAGAGATATGCCATCACAACAGTCTCCTCATTTACAAAAAGCAACCCAAATGACCAGGTCAGGCCAAGTAGACACAGAAGAGCGAAAGCGCCAAGCACCCAAGACCTGAAAAAATAAAGTGAATTTTTTTAACAGGCTCCACGAGGAAAGAACAGAGATCACGCTTAAAAATTAACGTATCAGTAGTAGCAGTTGACTTTCTCTATGTTCACATTCAAATTCAACAGCATTTTGGCTTTAACCTTTCATTGATTAAGAAAGAACAATAGCATTTAGTACTGCAGCCTCCAGTGAAAACAGCAACAGCAGGTATGACCTTTTCTTACTCCAGAATAGACAAGGTAGCAAAGCTATATTAAAATACAAGGTATCAAATATCCCCTAAGACTTTGTCTTTTATGTACATTTTTGGTCAAAGAAATTAAGGAGTGAATTAGTTTACTCCTGTATTTTTATTCCTGTGGTGCACTCAAATGACACTGAATAATGTGACACATACAGAAAGGTTAAATGGCAGATAATCACTTAACACCTAAACTTCAGGTTCTAATAAACTAGTCTTAGGTGAACCTAAGGTTTTTGAACTAAAGCATGAAGAAGCCTAGCTGAAATGGGACAAAAACATGAGAACAACTTCAAAATAAAATAACTTTGGAGAGATTTCATCATGAATAGCTTAAGGAGAAAAAAATTGTAGAAAATAGGACGGAATGAAAAGGATTTAAAGTCAGTGCATTCCATGTCTAACTAATGATCTTACTTGATAAATGGCTTATTATCTTCATAGCTAGAAAGCATTATAAGCAGAAAAGAGAAACAAAATTATTAGACAGAATTAAAATAGAAAGTAATAAGAAAGCATTTATATATTTTATAAATTAGTTAAAATGCAGAGGCAAGCAATTAAAGAAATAAAGGCATATTATAGTTTAAAAGTACGACAGCAAATTAGATATTCCAAAATAATTATAAAAATTAAGGGCAATTCATGATATCGACGGATTTGTAAAGAATATAAATCATGCCATAAGTTTGTTAATGTAGGGGTCTACCTTACCCAGGTAAGTCCGTATTATAGTAGCCATCACAAACACGGTAATTACTGGTGTAGATGAGAAGACAGAAAGAGGAAAAGAAAGAAAAGAGAGAGATGCTGAAGATTAGCTCTCTCTCTTATCATGCAACATGCAATGAAGCTGGCACTCACCTAGCCAAAGCATCTAATTTTTAAGAAAATTTGCCCTTCCTATAGATCTGCCATTTTTTACATTAAAAATACTATTTTTTCACAATCCCAATATAACCAATACTACCGCTCCAAATTCTAAATTAAAAGGCTCATACTTCTAAAATAACTCTGAACGTTCTTCCATAAGATGATTTAATGAATCCACAGCTATCATTTTTGGTTAATTAGATAGCATTTTTTTCCCACTGATGGAATACTGAAGCTTTTATTCGACACCGAGATAAAGTAAACATGTGTTTAATTAGCATGAAAACAACAGATAATCTTCAAGTTAACAATAGTAATAGAGTAAATTCTCTTAGGAAAACAGGATTAGGAGTAGAAACTGCTCAGAATCCTTAAAGCAAAAAGTCATTTAACAAAACAAACTTAATATAATCATATCCACCATGCAAATAGGGAAATCATCTTCAACTGCACTTTAAATTTAAATGAAATTGCTACGGTGATACAAAATTTCCACAAAGCCACTGAAACAATTTCTTGGCTCTAGAGCAAAACAGAAATTATTATCTAATTGTTGACCAATGTCTGTGACATGGTTTCAGTGCGACTCAACCTTGATCAGTAAAACTTCAATCTGAATAATTGCTACAGTTGATGGAAGGTAGAAATCCCTGTGTTCCCTGTGGAGAATATCTTTTACTTAGTTTGTCAATTATTAAAATTGAAATACAAAATACTTACTTAATGTTTTCCAACCTGCTAGAATCTGGTTTCAAAGTGTTTGAGTGTTTCACCATTTTGCACAGTGTGATCACCAAGAAGATAATATTTAGCTGTTACAACAAATAAAAAATTAGACCACTATGAACAAAGAGTTAAAATGATTCAGTTTTTGCAAATGTATTGTTGGCATGTGTATACAGTAGACACTGATTCAATTTTAGTTTATGTATGCCATGATCAAGTTGAGTTTATATTTTAAAGAAAGACTCCAGCTATGTATGATCGATTCTTTAATAGATCATTTGACATGAAATTGCAACCTCATTAAGTCGGTATCATGTGGTAATGATTAAATAAATTAGAAAACCTAAATTAGTTTCTTTAGCTAGAGGTACTCCAGGGCCTAAAAGCCATCTGATGGAAACACTGAAGTGAATTCCTCAGAAGGGGCATTTACATCATGTAACCAACAGAAAAATTACTGGGCTTGAAACTATAAGACTTGGTTGAGAGCCTAGCTCTTAATTTTGACTGAATAAATGAGGATAGTAACATTTGTACAATCTATTTATAAGGTAATTGTGAGGATAAAATAAAATAACGTGAAAATGTTCATCTGTTATATAAAGTAAGATAAAGCTTGAAAAAATACACACACACACACACACAGATGTCTTTAACTGTTAAAAGCCATCAGTCCTTTTTTCCCATGTCTCCATATTATATGGAAGTAGGTAAATTCTGACGCGAGGCTGTTTGAGTCCTAAACATTCAGCTGTGCCAAGAATTTAGGTGTAAACAAAAACAAACTAGGGAAGACGGACTCTGACATAGAAGGAAGGTGAGGGGATTCCAAGAGGTCAACGTGAGTGCACTCAGGGAACAGGAGTTAGGTTTTGACAGGTTTGCATTTGTTTCTCCAGACACCTGGCAGAATGTTGGTGGGAAGGGAGGTGGTTCCATTTTTATGTTCCAAAAATAGAACTAACTAAGCTAGATTGTTCCCAGATTGTTTTTTTTTTGGTGGGGGGACATTTTATTTTTAGATCACTTTTTAAAAGACAAAAAAAAAGTTATCTTGTGAGCTTTATGGGACTTGAGAGAATGCCAGAAATAGTACATTCAGAAGAGAACCCATTTCGCCCATCGTGCGTAAGGATGAATGTCATTCCTTAGTGGCAGATAATCAGCATAACTCATTTTTACTGAGTCACAACATGATCCCACGATAAGATTATTTCACTTATCCATCACGACTTCTGATTTTATAATTAGGAAAAGGGACATAAGGCAATACAGGAGAGTGGCCAAGACCTTCCTAACGAGGAGTTTAGGAGACGAGTTAAGAAGGGCGTTAATGCAAGCAGTCTATCGGTCATTGTGTCTACTGTGCCTTGTGATTTGTCTCAGGTGTAGACTTCCCTCTTACGGGATAAAATGAGGTTAATAGGTATAATTTGCTGGGTTGGCAGAGAGCATTCTATCCTACTATGTTAACTACCTACAGACAAAATCAGGTCTTTGTTTACAAAATTAATTTCTTAAAATACGTGTTTAGAGAGAAAGTAAAGAAAATTGTGCAAATATTATCTGGCTTTATTTTCTGAAGATTATTCTAGTTGGGTACGATGTAAATAAATGCTTGAATTTTCAGGGATATTACAACATGATACATTTCATTCCACATAAATGTGCTTCACACAAGGATTAGGGAGATCTTTCTGGTAGTACAGCAAATATTTCAATGGGTTTTTAAAAAAATCATGGTAAAGTGTATCTCTAATTTTTTTTTTAAAGGTGAAGTCCACGTGTTTTAACTTTTTATTTTATGTAACCATAGCCTTAACTAGTAAAATTCAAGAATGGTTATAAATAAGTACTGTATAAATATCCTAAAAACAAACAAACTAAAACCCATGTAAACAAATAAGCTGACTACAACTCTCTGGTAAGATGGCTGGCTTTACAGATAAAAAGTAAAATCCTTTAAATCTTTCTTCCCTTCTTTTTGGATGTCCTGATAAGAATTTTTTTGTTGTTATTATAAACTGCTGATCTTAAGGTTATTTTTTTCTCTCCTTTTCTTAACAAGTTCCTGACACATATAAGGACCACAATTTGGTGTTCATTATGTTCTAAGCATATTAATTATCCCTCCTCCTCTCAGGAACAAAATATTGGTAGTACCAGTACATTTCAGAAAGAAAAAAGTTATTAAGTATCCACTATGGTGTATAAAATTATAAAAAAGTAAAGAAAGTGAATGTGGAAAATGTGAACATATAAAGTAGAAAGTGAATGTGGAAAATGTGAACATATAAAGAAAATGAGGAGAAAAATGTTAAAAATTGCGGGGGAAGGGGGAAGAAAATGCTAAAAACCAAATATTTGGCCAGGCTCGGTGTTTCAGCTGTCATCCCAGCACTTTGGGAAGACGAGGCGAGTGGATTGCCTGAGCCAGTGGGTTCAAGACCAGCCTGGGCAACTTGGCGAGACCACATCTCTACAATAAATCAAAAATTAGCCAGGTGTGGTGGCGAGCGCCTGTAGTTCCGGCTACTCGGAAGGCTGAGGCGGAAGGATCGCCGGAGCCCAGGAGGTCAACGCTGGGGTGGCTGTAAGTGTGCCACTGCACTCCAGCCTGGGCAATGGAGTGAGACTCCAACTCAAAAAAAAAAAAAAAAAAAATCAAATATTTTTCAGTGGAGAAAATTGGGTTAAATTTTTCCAACAAAACTGAAAGAATAAAATGAAACTTACCTATCTAAAAATACAATTAAAGCTTATATAGGATAAAGTCATTTTTTCCAGTTAAGACTAACCAAGTTGAATGTGCCACAGAAAACTTATCTCAATAACAGACTGTTTGGTGCATTTCTTCTCTTTCACTCCCTTCACTCAACAGAGGTTTTTAACATTATATATGTGTTTCGTGTGTCTTTCTAGTGACACATATAATATATTCACGATGCAAGTTCAGAAAACAGAAAACATTAGAGGAAAACAGTAGCCATAATCCTACCTCCAGAGGTTAACGGGCAGCACTTCCACAAATAACTGAGATGTATCTTGCCAAAGACTACTCAGCTAACTGTAAGGTCAGTGCTGAGATTTAATATATACTGTGGTCTAGCTCCACGGCCCACAGTCTTTCCAAACAGAATTAACCAATTTATTCTGGGTGAGAAAATGAGGAGTCTTCTAACAAAACAAAGACATACGAGGTCTACATAAAAAAGGATTCCCTTTCTCAAAAAAGCAATCCAACTTAAAACTCACTCAGAGACGATGAGTGAACTGAAGATAAATAATAAATTAATACATAAAATGCGGCCTCAGAGAAATCCTAAATATCATAATAGGTATACTCTTCAAATGATTTCTGCCCGATGGATTTGCCAGAATTAACTTATTCTCCGTCTCCTTTGAAAACACAATCCCACGATCGACAACTGGCAAAAACACCCACACGTCCAACAAGTCAATGTGTGCGCCACCAGTTAGTTGTGTTTCTCCAAACCTGTTTATGTCAGTTATCCTCTCACATACCTAGATATCACACAAACAAATACACCCCACGGTGTAAAAAGAAAAAGAAAGTTTTAAAAAGCTGTGGTTTCTAACATACTTAAAATGAAATGTTTTAAAAAGACCTAAAAGTGAATCTCTTTCCTGACAACCAAGATTTTTGGAAACATAGTTATAAAACTGTTGAAGGATTTTGCTCTCAGGTTATTTTCCAAGTGTCCGCAAATTCTCCAGTGTGAAAAACTGAAAACGAAACTTTTAGCCAATGCACCGGCATTAAGATTGTCAAGAAACTCATAGTTAAACTCGACACGAGCCGGGCTCGGTGGCTCAGCCTGTAATCCCGCGCTTTGA
Organism: Tarsius wallacei; assembly: GCA_963574415.1. Classification (NCBI taxonomy): domain Eukaryota; kingdom Metazoa; phylum Chordata; class Mammalia; order Primates; family Tarsiidae; genus Tarsius; species Tarsius wallacei. Next base: position 27,595 of record CAUYQG010154528.1, read on the forward strand.
GAGGCTGAGGTGAGTGGATTGCCTGAGTCTGCGGGTTCGAGACCTGTCCGGGCAACTTGGCAAGACCTCATCTCTACAATAAACCAAAAAATCAGCCGGGTGTGGTAGCGCGTGCCTGTAGTTCCAGCTACTTGGAAGGCTGAGGTGGAGGGATCACTGGAGCCCAGCAGGTCGAGGCTGCGGTGGCCGGGAGCGGCCGCTGCACTCTAGTCTGGGTGACAGAGTGAGACTCCAACTCAAAAAAAAAAAAAAAAAAAACTCAACACTAATCTAGACTCTGAAATCTGATGCAAAGGCCCCCTTTCTTCTTTGCATTTTTCTTATGACATAAATGCACTTCTGTGCAGTGATGCTGTTTCTTTTTACTTTCTGGTTAGTAGAAGTGATCTCGTTCTCCTTCTTACTTTTACTTTTTCCCAATCTATTGCCCTGCCTTTGGTATGCATTTAAAAAATATAAGAAACCACACCCATGCAACACCGTCTCCTCCCGTCTCCCACTGGAAGACAGGTAGAAACGGAGAGAAGGATGCTCTTCCCTCGCCCCTCAATTCCAATTCGGCCACCCTTGACCCCTCCTGTTGTCTGTTTTTTTCTTTCCTGTACAAATGCCACTGAGTTTCAACATTATATTTTGGAGTAGGTTGAAAGGCTCTCTGTATCAGTGCGAAAGGAAAAAAGGTAGACCTACAGCTATGTCCCCAAAGATTTCTCTAAGCCTGTAAAGTACATGCAGTTACTACTACTAGTCACTACTAGACATGAGGACTGTGTCACATGTGCACATCAGCCCACCAGCCCAAATGGCCATGATAATGATCAACGTTTTGAAGACAAGCAACTCATTCAAGAATCAATCAGATTTCAGCCCTGTGGGTATTTGTGGGCATGTGCATGTGTGTTTACAGGTAAACAGATGGGTGTCTCTTACAGAACTCTATGAGGGCAAATCCAGGGGAAAAGATTTCTATTCAGCCAAAGAGAGTCACCATCAAACTAGGGCATTCTTTCTCTCCTGCTGACAAATATCATTCTTTTACCTACTCCTCCAAAATAATTTCACAAATGAATATCTATAACAGCAAGCCAATATAGTTTGCTGATAATATTCAACACTGCTTAATGACACAGTGTTGAATATTATCTACACATCACCCGTGTTGAATAACAGCAACAGTCAAAGATGTTGAAAAAAATAAAAAGGTACCACAGATTATAGGAGAGCACAGTTTGTCTTATGGTCATCAACCTGCTCAATTGAATCACATCCGTCTGAGCTTAGCAGCTTAAAATTCATTCCACAGCTTGCAGTGCTGACATGGATATGATAAGACAGAGGAACAGAAACATCACTCTGAAGTAACCTAGCTGAACTGCACATGTTCTGACCCTTTTTGTCCTCCCTGGAGCTTTTGCTACCTGGCAAATGCAACTCTCACACTAGCCTTGTATCTCCAGATCTTTGCTGTTAGCCAAGCAGAAAACTATTTCTCCCTGGGACTAGCAGCCAGAGAGGTGTTCTCTGAAGAAGACTTCTAAATGAGTGTGTGAGCTGAACTCTTACTGAACTGAATTAATTATTAATGATGCAGATGGAGCTGTCCAAATGATAAGAACAGCTCCTGACGTGTCATGATCCAAGCTTTCATTAAACCATTTCAGGCATACTAATGGTTTCCCACTGCTCATTGCTTACCAGCACTTTTCTCATAGATATAATAACTCTAGTGCCTGTAGGCAAGACATCCTATAGAAACACAGAAGTAGGAAGTTTTATCTTCCTTAGTATATTATTTTTCTTCATAGATTAATATTTAAAAATGTACACCTATTTAATACAACTAAGTGAAACAGTTTTAATTCAGAAAAACTGGAAAAGGCAAAGCTATACTTTCTAAGAATATCAATAGGTAATTTTTGTCATAAGAATATTCCTTAAAAGGACAGTATACTACATTATTTATAGTATTAAGATTTGTGTCAGAATTGAGCTATAAATGCCTTAAGTCACCAGAGGGATACATACGGTCAAATGTGTCTCCAACAAACAATAGGTTGTACAATCATATCACATATCCATTTAGGTTAGATAGTGTTTTGCAAGGCACTGGTTTGCAATCCTCCTCTAGGCTCTGTGTTGGCGCAAAGCAACTGCAGGGGAGAATTCCAAGGAGATCTCTACTGGGATTGCTACCTGCTGGGGTTTTTTATTTGTAAGTTGGAAACACTGTTCCAAAAAGCCCTTCCCATCTCAACCTAAAGGACTTGGTAGAGGATAATAATAGCAAGATGAATAAGCAATAGCGGGCATTCACTAACTATCAACAGGCAGTGTGAAGGGAAGTGAAAAGAATGTCCTTCACCTTTTTCTCTTACTCAAAAATGAACCTGTGTGAACACTAACTCCTTTTGCTAAGTGAAATTTTTCTTTAATGCTCTAAAGTCAGTAGTTATCTTCAGAGATATAAACGAAACTGAAGTATGAAAGAAATAAATATGATATTTTCACAGACCAAATATCCCTAAAGCAGTCTATTTTTTTCAAAGTATAAACATGTTTGACCAAGAGCTTAGAGGGAAGGGGGGAAAAAAAGGCTGTGTCTTCAAGGAGCATGCCTCTTCCGTCAACTGTTTGTTGTTTAACTCTAGATTCTAGATAGGCTTAGGCTGTGTTAACATAAGAACGCCAAGAACAAAAACTGGGGCAATCATCTGGATCGAATAACTCTGATGAGAATCAGCTTTCCTGGGAATACTTGAGAACGTTTTACCAGTTTGATTCATACAGGCATTCATCTCAAAGTTTCATTTCGCTTTGTGTAAGTAATTGTGTTAAATGATTAATTTTAATGACAAATAGGCATCCACTCGAAAAGGTTTTTACTTTTTTTAAAACTAAAAGTTTTTTTGCAATTTTATGAAACACTAGTTAACCATCAAAAAAATCCTAAAGAGTTCATGAATGTCACTTTTCTTGAAAAAAAGAAAAAAATTCCTTAAAATAGGAACAAAAAGATTTGTTTCCTTTTTAATCTTATAATGGTTAATAACACCATAGTACTACAACTGAAAGTTTTAAATTCCAAAACCAAGATACTTTAGCTCTTTTTTTCAACTATATTTCAAATAACTAGGGATAGTGTAGAAAGTTTAAAAATATCTTAATGTCACTATTTCTAGCTTGAATCAAACTTGTTTAAAAATAGTATTTCTTAAAAACCAATACTTTTATTTGGTAGTCTGTCCTAGAAAAGTAATTTTATTTCTAATGAGTTTAAAGTTGACTTAACGGTCATTCATTAATCTAAACTTACGCACTAAAACAAAATTTAGGGTGTGGTCATCTATTTAAAAGTACTAAAAGCTATGTGAAAATTAGGATCATAAAAACTAAGGTAGTGAGTGTTCTTTTACATTTCTGAAACATTCTTAACAGAGCTTATATGAAGTATATTGTTTAGACTATGACCTATTTCAGCATATTGAATTGGAAATAGGAAAAATTACTTTTTAGAGGAATGATGATTTTCAGAAATAGTATTAATTAGGAAGTGTACACACTTTCAATAATGGTATAATATTTAAAATACACTATAGAACAAGATCTCTTGAGATAGAGATGCTTACCAGAATAATGAAGGTAACAGGTCCAATGAAGCTCCATATAAAATAGTTATCAACGTGAAGCCAGCAACTGTAATGAAAAGAAAAGAAGCATTAGCAGCTTCAATGGATCCTCACCGTCACAAGGAAAACAGAATTTTAAATACCTAACAAACACAACTGTCTCTACATTTGCCTTTGAAAACTCATTTATCATGTGCACGGACAATTCTAATAACTCTGAATTATTTGCTGGCTTTGACTTAACAAAGTATAGCAATTTATTTACTTCAACCTGCTGGTTTTATATTTGATAAAAGCACACTAAACTATGCTTGCAGGGAGAAAAAAATAAACACCACCAACCCCTAAATTCTTACAATCTCTGATTTTCCTAAGACAGACCTGAAATTCAATATTCCAAATGGCCTCATCATTTTAAAGTTCTACATGTAATCTTCAAAATGTGCCTTTTGTATCTGACTGAGCTAAAGCGCTTCATCCATGGAACACTACAGACCCCCCCAAAAAAAGCCCATGTTCAGATGTTATGTTTGTTGCAAAACAGTATGAAATAAATATAATACCTCCACCAGGAATGGATAAGTACTGGAAAAATAAATCAAAGCCCAGAACTCATATAGTATTAGGGTAAATGATACATAAACTTATTAAGACAGATTTTACTTTGTGGTTCATTTTTCATATAACATTAAATCTCCACTGGACTTCCTTTGTCTTTCATCATCTGTATAGTCAAAAAGCTTTCTTTAGTCCAAAGAATCTTTATGTAACTAATTTTCTCAAAGGAAAAACAAACAAACAAACAAACATACAGAATTAGAAGGCAAAATCATGCCTCTAGCAAATAAAATCCTTGGAAACGTGGCTAGATCTACCTTTTGACACGTTCCGTAAATATCTATATTTTTCTAAATGAAAGACAGTGACTTATTTTAATCCTTTCAAACTGCCTGATAAAATACTATCAAAGTAGAACATATGGGACAGAATGTGCTCCCGCCACAAATTGGAATGAGTGTTGGCTACACCAGGGGCCAAATGAAGCATTAGCTGAACAAGAAGTGGTTAAACCTGTCAGCTGCCTTAAGTTCAGAAGAATTTTTACTTAATATCTTTTGAAAGCCAAAAAGTTATTTACTTTTTCAATTTGTTTCAGGTCAATCTTTTGTGCTAAAAAGAAAAGTCCATAATTTAGAATCTGCCTTGCCAGCGTACAGATCCTCTGAACCTAGAAAATTACAAAAGACTTGATTGTAATGTGTGCGCGGTATGACTATTCTCTTACCAATAAAGCTTTCAGATGCTATTTTAATCTGTCAGGGACCTTCACTGACAGCTAGCAGGCTTTAAAAAATTATTCACTTGAAAAACACTCAGGTCGCTTGCAATTACTTACGCTTTTTCTGTTCCATAGCTCTTATAGTCAATAGCAGCTGAAACTCCAACCACTGTGGCAGGAAACAAGTAACCAGCAACATAGTAATATTTTTTCCTTGAATATTCACTTTCAAAAACTTCAACTAACATTAAATAGAGCTGCACACCTTCTAGACACATCCAAGCAAATGCTGCCAAAAAGAAAAAGTGTAGAAGTCCTGCAAATATTGGGCATGCAATCTATAAAGGAAAAGAGCAAAAAACACAAAGGAAAAATGAATAAAAACAGTCCACTCTAAAGCTATCAGATATTTGCTAACGAAAATCACTACTGTTTTTAAAATACATTATTTAGAGTACACTACTGCTTCCTCAAAACATTTTATTCATAAATGGAAACAAGCTATGAACACTACCAAATTTGAAGACGATAATGCTTACAGAGTATAAAGCCAACTGTGCTAGATTTGAGTACTATAAGGCACTGCTATTTTTAGTGAAATTAAACATCAGATAAGAAAACATATAATTTCTCTCCTTGGATTGTCTATTATGAAATCTGAATATTCCACGTGGAGGTGATTTGCTTCACAAGTCTTTGAGACAGTTGTTTGCAAATATACAATTTCTATTTTTCCTATAATGGAATTTGAAAACTTTGCTTTAATGACAAATACTCTGGCTCCAATTACCTAGGATTATTTTCCCACCATATCTGGAGCGTTCTTAAATTCATCCCAGTGCAGATGAATACAGGGTGAAACATTAACTAATTAAGTTCTGTTTCTGATATTGAGACCTCATGATGTACATGAAGAAGGAATCACTGGCCCGAACGACTATGTAAGCAAAATAAGAATTTTTAAAATAGCATCTCCACATTTCATTATCTTCAGTATTCTTCTATCCAAACTGCATGTCTTAATAAAAAGCCAGTAACATCCGACTGAACCTTAATACACAAAATAAATTACTTCATCATAATATTCCTTAGTAACTGGGCTGTCTCTTAATCTATTGCAAATTTTCTTCCCATACTGCTTGTATCAACTATATTAGTTACACGATCAAATATTAATATCAGCATCCTATGTGGATTCACACCTATTAAAATAACGTTCAGAGACCCAAGGTCAATAAACATGGCAGGTGCTTACCGTGTATTTTGTCTTATCAATGCCTATTAGGAAAATAAATTCAGCAATAAACAGATTGATGCAAAGGTTCTTGTGAATAGTATTTCGGTCGCTCTGCAGACCCCGGAAAAAGCAGAAGGTGAAGATGCAGATGCCCAGACAAACAAGGGAAACGACAATTCCCACCCAGGTGATGACCGTGAGGAGTAGTTCGTGAACTCCATCTTTATACTGAAAATAAGAAGACAGAGGAACATTGGTATGCCTGCCCCACGTCCGCTAGAGGAAAGACAGCTTTCATACAAAGAGCTCATGTTTCATGCTGAACACTTTGAAGAATAATACTCATTTGTGTTCAAACAGGGTCCAATACCAAACAGAAATTCTGATCATATAATAAAGTTCAGTATTATCTTACTGACTTTTCTATTTAAAGGATGATCTAAGAAAGAGGAAAATTTTACCTAGAAAATAATGCAAGAGCCCAATTATTCAAAAATAATGATCCAATGAACCACATAAACATATGGAAAATAGTTACATGACAATAAAAACTATTTGGCGATGATAAAAAATAATGGCATTTAAAAATGGTATTTCCAGGCTAACAAACCAAGTTTTAAGTTTTCATTTTTCTCCTTGGGCTTTTATACATTCACATAATGAGAGCTAAGTATACCAAAGACTTGAGATTTTTGTACCATACTTCTTAAAACATTTTTATCCTCCGGCCATCATTTTCTTAATCACAAGAAAGAATACTGAGATGTATTCCAGAAGCCATTTTGGCTTTTTAAAATCCTGCAGCTTTGCACAGTGCGCAAAGAGGTTAGGAAACTTAAAGTGAAAGTTGTAAAATTACATTCAAACATTCACGATGAGAAGGGCAGATAAACTGTAGAGACTTGTCACTCTTGTAAGACCTAATGCTATTCTTTTTTTTAAATCCCAGGTTGCCTCTACCAAACACCTGCCCCAAGGAGAAAAATTCAGAACAAGTCTGTAACGCTCAGTTAATACCTGGCCATCCTACTGCTACGGTAAGAGTTAATTTTCATTCGAAGATACAGCACGTGATTTTGAGAAGTAACCCACGACTTCTTAAAATATATGGACAGTGTAGAAACGGTGAGAAATCCCCACTACTTTGTTTTTTAGTTACAATAAGCACCCAAAGACAGGTCTATTCCACAAGCTGTTTTGAATCAGAGGTTTTTCTCTGCTACTAATTAGAAGTGCGAACACTTACTGCAATTTCCCTGTGGGCCATGAGAATTGCAAAATTGGTTAGGTGGCTGCATGCACACGTTGTACGAGTTTTATTAGTGTCAACCAGCTTGCAGCCCTGGGTAGACCAATATCCCATCATAGTTCTCTCTGAGTAGTTCCAGAAGGAGCAGTTTGCATTGAAATAATTGTCAGGCTGGGAAATAAAATGACAAGATAAAATCAGGATTTTATACTCTAAGATGGCAATAGCAATTGTTTAATATGTATAAAAGGTAATTTAGATTAAACTTTGCATGTTTCGGACTATAAAGTTTTTCATCAGCAAAATTGTGGACTACGTTATACAAGGCAGCTATCTAGCTTAAAAGGGGCTTTATAGTCCGAAACACTCTAAATTACCAAAGACTCATTTTATACAATTACGATTTTCATTTTATGATTTTACATATTGATGGTACATGAGAATATATTTTTTTTCTTCCTTTCTAATAAAATTAGAACCATAAATTTGTTCTCAGAAAACTGTATGAACCAAGTATTTTAAAAATCCACTTTCAATTTTGGGTTCATCTTTGGTTAGTTCTAAGAGACATATTAGCACCAATTAGAATCATGTTGTTAGTACCTCAAATTTCTTAACAGTGAATCAACTGAAGCTAAAATGAGTAACAAAGCTACACAAATTTATTTTTCTTTGCCATGTCTGGAAATCCGTTTTGTTATCTGTGGGTACCTAATCACTCTACTTATAACAATAGCCAGAAATTCTGTTGACAGTCATCCAAAATAGTGTAGTTACTTCAGTAACAGATTGCATTTTAAGGCAGAGGAATCCTGTCTCCTCGATTCTATATTTTTTAAATGCAGTATTTCATCACTGTTGTGTCAAATATCACCGGCAAAACAAATTGAAAAAACAAAAAACTTGCTACGCTCAAGAGGCAGAGTCCTAAGAGTTAATACTCAGCTATCCCGCTGCTAAGGTAAGAGTTAATTTTCATTTGAAAACAAATTAGAGCCATTTACATTTTCCTGTTGATTACTGAATTAGCTTTCATTAAGAATACACTTAAGTTCTAATAATCACTGAACCCAGCTCATTTAATTTTCATGTTCACAGACTTAAACTTGCGCTTCTGACCTAGTCCAACATTTACAATTCAAAAGGAAAGGTCTCTCTTTCCCCCTTCCCATCTCCACAGTCTTCTCTTTGCGGCCCCAGCACATCAGTTTTTCTTTCCTTCCCCTCTGGTTTCATAACCTTCCGTGACTTCATTAGCATACATTAACTTACATCAATGTGTGGCAGGGTAAAAAGCACAGGATCCGTCAGGTATACTCGGCTGGACTCTTTATTGATTGAAACTGAAATGACGTGAGAATTCACTGCAATGGTGCTATTACGACCAATAAAGTCAGCACCCAGCTTGATAGTTGCATTTTCTGTGCTAAGGAACTGTCCAAGACTCCGGTAAATAATAAACACCAACTTTGCCAGTCCTAGGAAGGTAAAAATAGTCATGTGACATACGGAAGATAACGCTTGTGAATCAACTAAGGCACTCTAAAATGAGACTCAACCGTGAAAGAGTCCTTATAGAATATTTAGTTTGGTTCAGTTTATTGGGAAAGGGTAGAGCATGATTTTCAATATTAATCCATTGTTCTTAAATAAGGAGTTAAATACATAATAGCATTTTAGAATTAATAGGTTTAACTGAACAACAAGAAAAAAAACCCATCAATCCCCCAACTTCCGTCTCACCATTCCTGCTATTCTGTTTGACAGTATTTGCAGAGAGCTGGATTGAGCTGCCTGCCCCTTTGATGCCCAGAGGAAATTTAAAGTCTTGGATCTGTCCTTCTGTACTGAGGACTGCAACTTCCAGGACTAGATGAGGTGAAGACAAGGAGGAGGAAAAAAATCAGCATTAAGTTTAACTACGAAGAGGCAAAAGAGCATTGAACCGAAATCACTACTTTCTCTTTGTCTACTTATATCTTACTGCTAGATTTCAACAAAGTCATGAACAACAACAACAAAATTACTCCAAGAAGTCTTAAAACTCTGACTTATCGAAAAAATCTTATATAATCATTTTAACACCTTTTCATATTTTTTATATCTTTTGCACTAATTCCAATCTCTTAGTTTATAAGTATGGACAGTGTATAAATTCATAGTATGTAACTTGCAAAGTTTTATATTTAAATCATGAAGTTCAAACAAAAATATTTCAAAATGACGTTTTTTAAATCTTTATGTTAGGTAACGTTTCCATGACCACTACTTGGCAGTAGTAAAATTAAATATGAATTATAAATCTGAATGACTATTACATCTATTTCTAAGTATGATCCATTTTAATATGTAAAATTACATAGGTCAGTTTGCAGTAATAGATTTTTTTCTAAGTTCTGAAAGTATTCAGCCAGCACAGTGTATGTATGAGAACATGTTTATCATTATGTTAAAACTTCTCACTCATTCTCACTAGTACTTGTCAATCATTTTACATGCTCAAGTTGGGCAAAAGAGAACCTGTGGGCCAAATCTGGTCTGCCACCTGCTTTTATAAATAAAGTTTTATTGGAACACAACAGTGCTTATTCATTTTCATATTGTCCACGGTTGCTTTTGTGCTACAAAGCCATTAAATTATTTTCAAGAGAAACCACATGGCTTGCCAAGCCTAAAATATATGCTATCTGGACCTTCAAAGAAAAAGTTTGCCAACCACTGCAGTCTAATCCACACTTTCAAAATTCCAGTCAAGTAATGAAATTGAAAAACACATAAGGAAAACAATGCATGACATTAAGAACATTTTCCTGCTAAAAAGGCCAATGTTGCCTAACTTCATTTAAAAATGTTTTCTGTCTACTGGTAATTCTTATAAAGACTGCAAATATTTTATATAAATATTTATTTAGATTTTTAAAAAAATGAAAAAGTACTGATGCATCTACAAAAGTTAACTATCTTATATTAGTAATTACAGTACTGATATTTTATTAAAAATCCCAAGGAATTATATGAAAAACTCATCAATTTCATATATTTGGAATTAAAAAGTAACACACACTCTTTAAAAAAACTTCAAAGATCACAGACCACATATTTTTCTCTAAATTTCGCCTTCTCTAATGTCTGTATCATTGCATAGCTATGTCTGTGCTTAAACATACAGACAGGATGAATTCACCTAACACTAACCCTTTTTCTGCTTACAAAAATGGGGCTCATGTACTAATTCCTGGATATTAATTTATTTTTTTAATCTTCTATAACTTTGTTTTGTAAAATATATATAAACTTAGTTGTAAATATTAAAACATTTATAAATTTCTATAAGCAATTAAGCCACATGCCAAACCCCTGAAACGCAAGTTTATAATGAGAGCTATGTAGCCCCTGGAATTCTATCAGCTGCAGAAACTGACTGAAATACTTATTGATACATTCATGAAAAGGTTAAGCAGGTGGGTAGGTGAGTAATCTGTTCTCATATCACAGATTCCATATGTGGAGGGCCAAGGTTAAAGGTGGGAGAAGAAGAGTGATAAAAGTAATCGATTCTTCCTCACACTGAAAGGAGCTATCAATTATTAATTATTCGTAAGACAGAGGACAGGGTGAAGGAAGAAATCTTTTTTATGGATCATCTCAAATACAGATATACATGTACAAAAAGTTAATTTTGTTAAAAACATATTTGCTCATCAAACTTTAATTCCATTAAACAGATATTTACTTATGAGAGGTTAAAAATTAATATTCATAGTAAAAAAATCTGAATTTTTAAAAAGTAACAGAATCATTACTACAGATCTTAGTAGGTATTTTTTAAGACATAAGAAAATGCAATAATGAACTTCATGCCAACAAATACATATGTTTAAAAACATACAGAATGTTTTTCTAGAAAAATAAAACTAAAATAAATTTAAAGACCCTAATAGTTTATGACATTAAAGAAAATCAACTGATAGTTAAATATATACTGAATTTTAAACAAGTATTCTATTTTTTGCTTCAGAAAACAGAAAAAGATTGTGTCCTAACTCATTTCACAAGATTTGCAGAATGAGCATAAAAAACAGCATAAGGAAAAAAAATTACAGGACATTTTCATTCATTAAGATGATGCAAAAAATCTTTAATAAAATATGCACACACTTTAAATGTAATATCCTAAACAAATTAATTTTAACTCAAAAAAGGCATGTGGAAATCAGTACAGTAGAAAATGCATTAATTCAATTCATCAAATTAAGAAATTAAAGAAGAAAAAATATTCACAGAAAGAATTCAATAAATTTCAACACACTATTAAATATTTAAAAATTTACAAAATAGTAGGAGTCAAGGAAAATTCCTTGACCAGATAAAGGTTTTGCTATGAGACAAAGATTATGTGTCCAAAACCTATATAGCAAACAATGGTGAAAAACTCTAGAAGCATTCCTTTTAAAGTCAAGATGATCACTATCACAGGTTTTATTTAGCACTGAACTAGAAGACCCAGCTAAAGCAGTAATTCAAGGAAAATAAATAAAAAATATAAAGATTGCCAGGAAAAAGCAAACTGTTATTTATTCACAGTAAACATAAATAACTACACAGTAATCATGAGGGACTCTACACATAAACTATAAGAAGTAGCAGGAATTTAGCAAGGCCGCTATCAGGAAAATCAACTGTGTTTCTATGTACCAAGCAACAAACTCAGAATATGTAATTTAAACAGTGATACTACTTATAATAAAAACAAAAAGTGTAAATTGCCTAGTAATAAAGCTAGACACTAATGGGAAAAATGCATAACTCTATAAGAATACCTATGACCCAAATGGAGAATTATACGATGGTCTTATTTGGGAGAACTCAACAGCTCAATCTGGCACCTCTTTCATAATCAATTTACAAACTCAGTCTAATTCTAATTACAATTTCAACAAGATGTTTATGTGCCTGAAACTTGACACACTGATTTTAAAAATCATATGGAAGATACACACCGAAAAAGCAGCTAAAGCAATTCCTCAAGGAACAAGGTTGAAAGACTCAACAGATATTAAGAATATTGGGGGGGGAAAAAAGTGCAACAAATAACTCTCCTAACATGTGGGATATCATTACAAATCACTAGGGAGAGGAATGGATTATGCTCTAAAAGTAGAGAAAGAATTGGCTATTCATAGGGGAAAAAAATCAATTTTGTTGTCTCCCTCATATCATATTATCATAATTAAAAGTAAATTTCAGGTGGATTAAACACATAAGATGGCAAAGCTTTTGGGTTTATAAGGAAAGTGTAAGATCCTTATAAAACTCAGTGTAGAGAAAATTTTCTTAAGCAGGAAGCCAAAGGGAAAATATTTCTTCAACCAGATACCAAAAGCCCAACCTTAAAAGAACAGACTGATAAACTTGACTTCATTATTTTGTAAAACAATAGATACCTTTAAAAAAAGTTAAAAAGAGAAAGCATAAAGAGAATAAGCATTTATATAATCCTCAAAGAATTCATGTCAAGAATACACAGAGAAGTTCAAAAAGTAAACAAATAAGAAAAAGTTGTGGACAGAAAATTTGCAGGAGAGAAATGAACACAGGCAATGAATGCATTTTAAAAAATCAACGGCATTAAGTCATCAGGAGAACTGAAAATTAAAACAATAGCATAATCAATTCAGACTCATTAGACTGACAAAATTTATGTCAATAATAAAGTGCTAGCAACGAGAGTGATGGTATTACTGGTAAGAATGTAAATTGGCCGGGCTCGGTGGCTCAGCCTGTAATCCCGCTCTTTGGGAGGCTAAGGTGAGTGGATTGCCCGAGCCCGCGGGTTCGAGACCCGCTGGGCAACTTGGCAAGACCTCATCTCTACCATAAATCAAAAATCAGCCGGGAGTGGTAGCGCGTGCCTGTAGTTCAGCTACTCGGAAGGCTGAGGTGGAAGGATCGCCGGAGCCCAGCAGGTAGAGGCTGCAGTGGCCAGGAGCGGCCACTGCACTCCAGTCTGGGTGACAGGGTGAGACTCCAACTCAACAACAACAACAACAACAACAAAAGAATGTAAATTGGCAAAACAAAGTAGAAAATAGTTTGGCGTTGCTCACTGAGGTTGAAGCTGCATGGGCATGCTCTATCCTTCAAAACTTCTGTTTCTAGATGTATGTGTGTTTTGTGTGTGTGCGCCCTATCTAGAAAGGCACACATAGGAGCAACAAGGCATATAAAAACTTCCATTGCAATATTGCTTTTTCAATACTACAGTTAAATAACTGTGGTATGTTCCTAGAAAGGTCAAATGAATAAACCAGAAGGCACATGTCAACATATATACATATGAAAATAGAATGGTAAGAAAAAAATTAGTAATTACACTTAGTGTGTGAAATCATGAATCTTAAAAACGTGAAAAGTATTACATGTCTATACTTGTCGAGCAAAAATATTTTTAAAGTTTACCAATGCCAAAAATAAATTAAAGATGATAATTATCTCCTTCATGGTCTGACCAGGAAAGAGGAAATCCAGGGAGCTTCCACGCTTATCTATGTCTTTTTTTTTTCTGTCCCCTCCACCCAAATTGAAGCAAATACAGTAAAATACCAAGCTATGCCTCAGCTGGGTGATGGGTGCACAGATGTTTATGCTGTTCTCTATACTTTCTGTGTGCCTGAAACAACATATACCACACTGAATGATTATTCTGACAGTGAAGATACTTGGTTCATGACAACTACTTGGAAAAACAGCAGCTAAAAAGTGTAAACAATCCAAATGTCTAACAAGTGAGTAGGTATACAAAGTGTGGCATGTCCTGACAAGGGAAAAGTCTCCAGCAATAAAAAGGACTAAACTATGGACACTCCCATTTATATGGATAAATCTCAAAAACATCACTCTGCACAAAAGAAGTAAGATGAAAAGAGTACTACATACCATATTATTTCCTTCAATTGAAGGTCTAGAAAAAGCAAAACTAATCTATAGTGACAGAAAGCAGATCTGTAGTTGGCTGGGGCAAGGGGGGAGGGGAAAGTTAAGACTGCAAAATTGCATGAAAGGACTTGTCTGAGGTAACAGAAATGGTGACCCTGTGGATGACTGTAAGGGTATACATTTGTCAAAACTCATCAAACTATACACTTAAAACAGGTGCCCTTACTGCGTATAAATTATACCTCAAAGTTGATTTTAAAATGCCACGACCAAATATAATTATAACAGATATAGGTATATCATTTTTATGAAGTCATATATTATAAGGGTAAATCACACTACAAAGTTAAACTAAGGATTCAAGAAGAAATCATTAAGGGGGAAAATCAAATTGTTTTAATAACCTAAGCTATTACAGCCATGCCCTCAAGAGAGGGAGAACATAAAGGAATAGTGGGCTATTTTAGTCCTCATATCTGAAGAGAGCAATACAAGTTGAATGTTCTCCTCGTATTAAATCATGGATAATGTTTTTTTTTCCCCACAAAATTGCCTGTATCTTAGAAACTAAAAAGATACAACTATATAGAATATATATAATGGCTAGAATTTATAAAATGACTTTCATATCGGTGATTCTTAGGTAAACAGCATACAGACATAGCAAATTCCAAGCATTACTTCAGAAATGCTGCTAAAATGTATACTACATTCTAGAAGAATCTCCACCATGTCTTTTAATTAAGAGAATAAAAACCAACATGGAAAATAATCAACTAGAACTCTGAAAAACACAAGTATTAGAAAAAAATATATTCTCGAACCTTTAATTTTTCAGAATATTTCTCAAACTGGGATAAAATATCTTGGACACAGAATAACAGTGTATTCTACATTCTACACAGGTAAGGCTGATGGAAACACAGAATGTCAACCAGGCCCATCAAATTTTCTTGCACACTTGAAGAGGCAGAAAAGAACAATTTTAGTTTAAAAAAAAAAAAAACTTCCAGAAGATTTAGAAGACAAACTGAGGCCACAATATGCCACTTCCAATAATACGTATTTCTACGACTCATTCTCTAAGACAATCAAGTTCACACATCCTCTTATCCTTACAGGCATGTCACTGGAACCATTTGAGAAGTGTTGTTGATTGAATACCTTAGGACTTTTATTAGATCACTAATTGAACTGACCTCAAAACAAGCCTCAGATAGAAAGGGGGAGAGTTTTACTCATTTTATATTACTACCACGGCTATGATCAAATATCCTTTTCCTCATGACGAGGTATCCCAGATTATGGCATGCCAAACTACTTTTACTTCACTTAGTGTGAAGTTTTTAATGATTTATCATTTCCAAACCTCAGAGTAAATAAGAAACAATTATTTCACTAATATTTCATTTCTTTCATAAAAATATACTTAAGGAAAATAACCTCAAGGTTTTGAAATAAAAAGTCATCAATTTTATTTATGTCCATTTCTCCTAAAGACTCCCTTTTCTGCATTTTTTATATAAAGTCCCACAACTCAGGCAGGCACAATTAGATGTTAAGACCTGGCATCCCAGAAAGCAAGTCTTCGTTCACTAGCTGCTGCCCTAATGAAGTCGGTAGAAAAGTCATTTGGGGTTTTTTACATTTAGGGTTGAGAAGCTTTTTACTCCACCAAGGGATACTGTTAACCTCATCTGAGTTCAACCTCACTGAATAATTAACAATTCTCAATTGGTCAAGCCTTAATTAATAATATTTTACTGTACTTACTGTACTTTCCCCAAATATTTTCAAAAGTGATTTCTACCTCTCAGCGGTGGCATTTAAATTCTAAATTATGCTTCAAAACTATCTGAAGCTATTTTGCAATCTACGAAGCACTGACATCGTGCATTATGGGAAAGGTAGTCACTGACCACATTTTCACCTGAAGGCAGTTATGTTTAATAGAAATGTTTGGCTCAATTTCTGTGTGCTAAAATATTTGACTGAGAGAATGCATTCCATAAAGTAATTTAAATTCATCAGGAACACATTATATAAAATGGGAAAGCATTTGCCAGAGTTTCATGACTTAAGCAATACTTATTCTTAGTATTTAAGTACTTAGATTTTTTTTCTTTAGTGATTTTTCAATTGGAAAACACACACAAAACCAACTTTTAAAGATATAAGATAGATTTCGGCTTTTGCATTAATTTTAGTTAATGTGATCAATGATTTCTCTTGCTATCAGTCAAAACTAATTTGACCAAAAAAGAAGAATGGCACAGGGGAATAACTCAATAGATAGATTCAGGACAAAAACATCATTCTCTTAAACATCTAACTTCTAAATCAAAATTAAACCTGACAATGGACTCACTTACCAATATTATCTGTGGGCATTGAGACCCTTGTTGGTTCCAAGAGATTGTCAGCTAGGACAAAAGCTCCCTCTTCCAATGTATCAAGTAACATTGTGGCGGTATGGGCTTGTTCAGAGGAATTCATGTGTTTCCATGATTCCAAAGCTTCAGGTCTCAGAAGGTTGTCCACTGTGTCAACAATTGCCTGCATCCATTAGAAAACTATCATTAGTTCCGACTGCTTCTAGAACCAAAGTGATTTTCAATCACCGACTAGTGACAATTGTAATATTTGTCTGTCATGATGATTTATTCTTATTTCAAGATGGAAGGACACCTGAACAAGAAATATCTGGTCAACTTGAAATATACCTGACCATTTCAAAATAGGACTGACTGAAAACCCTGTGATGCTATTTGATTATAACGACTAAGTGTAGAAGCATGGGTTGTTTCTGTTTATCTAATCACACCTTACTTGTGGAAGAAAAATACGATATCCTGTGTCGGCTCTAACCTGAGGCATTACTGTTATAAATATGGCCAAAACTAAAGCCATCTTACTTATAGTCTCAAGACTTAAATATTCTAAATAGAAGACATTAATATTTCTGGAGTAGACAAACATTTATGCTTGAAAATTAAACCATATTACTTTTTTGAAACCTCAACTAAAATAGTAACCAAAATTGTGCCTTACAATGTTTACCTACTGTCATTTGTCTTAAAAAAGAAAAGAAAAAAGGTGGTTTTAAAGTTGATAAATTATGTGCAAACATTTCCACTCTCCCAATTCCTTGTCCAGTTAAAAAACACTTGAGAGTACACAGAAACATAAACAATGGTCTGCTTTTAAAAGCATCGAGAAAGCAATCAAAATATGTAAAGCCCATACTGATAGCTTAATGCAAAAGAAAAAGTAGAATAAAGTCTTCATGAACATCCAAGTCGTAAATATTTATATATGTAGGTTTAGTTTATCACCATGAAAAATAACATTAAATAAAATATAACCCAGTCAGTTAATCAGTTGAAGGCAGACTCTTACACTGACACTTGCTGTAGGTATGTACTCACTGTGCCTTGGAAAGCTGAAATCACTAAGTTTATTTCACTCTATTCAATTTGCCTAGTCATAATGTGTCATTAGGCCTATAAATAAATTGTTTAGATCTGATGATAATCACTGAGGAAAAAGAACACACGCTGTACAAATAACAACAATATAAACTGCTAGTTTGGGGTATTAGATTGAAATGAGCAGGGGGAAAAGCTGTTTGAGGATACCGTCAGAGTAAGATTAATTAGCTTAATCCATCTTAATATCCTCGTTCTGTCTGCCTCGTGAGCCACCACGACCTTCCTAGCAGGTGGAAGATACTTCGGAGTGGCGTTAAAGGCTTTTTTCCCTCTCTAATGGGAGACAGAATAGTCAAAATGCTCACACTGATACT
This sequence comes from Tarsius wallacei, assembly GCA_963574415.1. Lineage (NCBI taxonomy): Eukaryota > Metazoa > Chordata > Mammalia > Primates > Tarsiidae > Tarsius > Tarsius wallacei. Next base: position 45,727 of record CAUYQG010154528.1, read on the forward strand.
GCTGCAGCCATTAACTAGAGTGGGACAGAAATTGGTCTGCTGAGGCCAGATTCATTAGTCAGAAATACAGACTGGAGCATCTCATCTAAGTTACAAATGAATCCTCTGTCACAAAGTGGGAACTTGTTTCATTTGCATTGTGTAAGTCAGCTTCTGATTTGTAATTTAAGGAGTTTTATTAGTCTTATCTGAACAGAGAAGCTCACTTGAGACGTATTGAAAATGACACTGGTCAGAAATTAAGGTCATGCTGAAACTTACTACATATACACATGACTCACTGTGGCCTGCTTTTATTCATTTGAAATACTCCTTATTTATTACTATTTGTACTTTTCTAGCGGAATCAAAATGGTCATTAGCCTAATCACATTCCTGAAGTTGTTTCTTCCTGCCAAAGGAAAAAAAGGCTACTCTTTTCCCTTTGAGATGTATTTCCCAGGCAACATACCAGTGATTGCATTTCATGTGTTTAACTAATACCTTAAAGGTGAAGAGAACACTCAAATTTGAAAAATTCTATAGACTTGCTCCCATTAAGCAGGCTAAAAAGGAATTTTCAGAGTATTACTACCTAGAACTTCTCCACCGTCTTTTCTTGTTAAGTTCTTGGGTTCAACAATGTCTAATACTAACTTGTGAGATGCCTTTTTTTCTAGACATTGCCAACCAAAATTAGCGAAGTCAAGGTTTTCAATACCTAACTTCTAGTCTGTACAACTACAAAAGTTCTTTTGTTTTGTCGTCAGAGTGTATGGATTGGTTCTTCAGGGTTTGATTTATCATGGTTGTGGTCCCCCGAAGAAGAAGGCTAGAAAATAACTATCTCCCCAAAAGGAACTTCTAAAATTCACAGAACACAACAAAATGCAGTTTGGTATTATTATTTTGATCTATCGCACAGAACTAGCACGGCATAATTCCACAGCTAGCCTCAGCATGTTTCCTATTACTTGGCTATACCAGGGAGAAAAACCGGCTGGAGCAGACTAGAATTCTGAGCCAAATAGTGGCTTTCTGTTCCTATTAGCCTGATAAAAACCAATATGTAACATATACTGATAGCACTGTCAAATTATGAATATTTCACTTCCAGTAACCCATCCCTATACCAATCTGACTCTAGAAATGATTCCTAAAAGTTTCAGACAAAGCCTATTTTATTTAAAAGTATACCATAGAGAGAAGAAAGCAGTGACTTTTTCATGCACATACATTATGACTATACACAGTCTTTGATATGATAAACTGCCAAGAATATATCATAGCTGTTTTACTCAAGTTGTTTTTTTAATCCACAGAGATGACAACAGGAAACAAAGAGACTATATAATTACTTCCCAATTAAGAGGATATTTCATTAAAATTCTTGGACTTTTGGATAAATGGAAAAACAGCAAAAATTATTCAGACAAATGATTTGCTTATTCCGAGAGTAATATACCTGTGAAAAGCCAACATTTGTACAGCTGATATGGGGCACATTATATAATTATCAAAGACTGAAATACATTGGATCATGCAGCAAGATGGTAAAGCGTGGCAGGAAGCTGAAGAGGGGGAAAGCAGGGTGACAGCACAGGAGAGATACCTTAAGGTAAGCCCTGCATGTCTTCTCTCGTTTTTGGAGCTTTTAAGTAAAAGAAAAGAAAATCAGAGGTTAGACTTTTATCTGCTGAAAACGAGGAAAGAAGAAATCCTCAAAAACTGAGCCTGTGTTCCAGAGTTCAAAGTTTCGTATGTACAGCGGTCCTCTGGATGTCTGCGGCCATAGTCTGCACTGACTTCCAAAAACTGCTTACTCCACAGTTTAGGGCAGTATTTTGCTAAGTATACTATTGCAGAATGTAGTGACAAAAAGAGACAAAATATACATGGCGGGCAAAAGAAGAAGTCAAATTTCCAACATGTAGAACCACATTCGGTTTGGGGTTCCTATGAATCCAGTATCAGCACTATCATGTCATGAAAAGTAACTATCAAATTTTTGTCACAGTGGAAAAAATTAATAGCACGGATAGAATATATTCCTGGAGAGGGGGACTTGTCCTTCTCCCAAAAGCTGTCACTGAAAGGAGCATTCTGGTGATTCTTGTATGTGTCATGGTTATGTGACACAACTCTTACAGCTGCGGCCACAAGGGTTACATGTATCAGCCTACAAAGATGATCAATTGTATAAGATATAATTTTCCCAAGTGAAGGTAAAGCACTTTAAAGTGATGGCACTGAACATAATCAGATGGACGAAGTTTGCCACCAACTCAGATCTCTCTCAGGTAACTAACATCATTTACACTTTACGGGGAGGTGGGGGAGCCACTGCTCTTTTCTCAAACGTAATTCTTCCTCGAAAAAGGAACCAAATTAGAAATTTTGCTTCTAAGTGTATGTCCAAGGGGCCAGAGGTTTGGCTGTTTACTGCTAGAAGAACCAAGAGCCGCCATGTACATTGTCTAGTTGAAAATAACAAGCATTCTTCCTACCTTGTTATAACTCCGTCCAGCTGAATCCTTTTCACTAGGTTTCAGTTCCTGCAGCTGTGCATCAAGGATGTCCACCAACTGCTCCATCAACCTCACAGAAGAACTCACATCCCCGGCAAACACTGGCCCTTTGGTATGTTTAGCCAGTTCATTGGCAAGACTAGCAGCATTTTCTCCACTTCTGATCTGAAATGACAATTTGTATTATCTCAGTTAAATTTCCTGTTCTGTTTATGGTGTCTGGTTCTCCTTGACAACCTTTGTTGTGATGAAAAAACATTTGCAAATCTGTCAAAATCTGCAACTGAGACCAATAACTTTCTCTTTATCTCAGAAAGATTAAAGACTTTTAGATCCGACACACACACACACAAATTCTTAACCAAACATCTAAAAGAAACAGAGAGAAAAATACATCCTTTCTCAAATGTTTTAGCCAGTTCTCTCATTTCACTGCAATCATGTAAAATTGTCATTTCAAACTCTTACTTATTCCATACTATCCAGCCATAAAAAAATGAAATAATGACTTTGCAGCTACTTGGATGAAACTGGAGAACATCATCCTAAGTGTAGTAACGCAGGAATGAAAAACCAAATGCTGAATGCTCTTCCTTATAAGTGGGAGCGGAACTAAGGATCTGCAAAGGCCTACAGGATGGCATAATGGACACTGGAGACTCAGCAGGGGGAGGGAGGGAGGGATGCCAAATGCAATGTGCACAGGTGGGAGCGGGGGGTACACTTAAGGCCCAGACTTCTTCACCACCTTACACCGCATCCGTGTAACCCAAAACCATTGGTACCCCCAAAGCTACTGAAATCCAAAAATAAATACATAAAATCTTATTTATTCCCATGATCCAGAATTTAAATCAGGATGCCATCATGGATAGCAAGGGTGGTGACCCAGTGTTTGTATTTTTTTCAGAAAGGTAGATGGAGGAGAAAATAAAATGGCACTGCATTACACTATAATATTAAAGTTACTGATGCCTTTTAAAGTCATCTACTCATTTTATCATAATCCTGTGTGATACACACATCTGCTTGCATTCTGTGGATTCGGTTGCAAACTTAATGACATTTGATTTATTAGGCCAATTCACTATTTGTCTTATGAACATCAAAAGAAAAAGAACAAGCCAAATATGAATGAGATTATACAAGCATGTACTCATTTAAAAAGCTTAGCAGAGAAAAAACAGTGTATCCCAAAACATATGTAACTTCCAATAAACAGTTTACAGACAACTAGGCATACTTTTCTACTGAACAAAGGGCAGCAAAGCTGGCTTTAACATACAAAGCTAAATTATTTATGTTAGAAGTTAAAGCCCTACATCTCGGAGGTGTCATCTTTAAAGGATCCAACCAACCTTCTGAGCCAGCTGATTCACCCAGTGCGAGGTACAGTTGCTAAGATCAGGGCCCTTCGGGTTCCATGTTCCAGTGGAAACCATGCAGAGATACGAGGCAGTTCCTACAGCAGATGCAGAGAGTAACAGTGAAATTGAAACCATTTTTCTGCACGCGTTCAGGAAATCAGCTATGATGCTTCTACTCTGCTTGTGAGATTGTGAACAAATGGTAATGGAAGTGGTTGACAATAACTGACAAAAAAAAGCAGGGTGTAATGCGGATTATGAACAGTAAATATAAAGTCAGCCCAGAAATATCATACATTTACAGCAAACAAACAAAAGCTCTGATTTTCCTGGGACCCATCCAAAGGGATGGCTGTAACGAGAGAGGCCACTGTAAGAAGGCCTCACTAGAGTTTCCGGGCAAAGACCTCAAGCTTGACCTAGGTCTTCAAGAGGAAAAGGTCATCGTGTGCCTGACCTTCAGTGACTTTTACAGTTTAAAGGGTTTTGACTGCAGATGCGATATTGCCAAAGGTAACAAAAATTAAGTTTGCGACTGGAAATAGCCCTCTCTTCAAGTAAAATCTCTTCCGTGTAATCCAGAAGCTGCTTCACATACTGAAAACGATATGGATGGCATTGCAAACAAAATACCTCTTGTCCCCTTGGGACACGGTCGTTCAACCATCATCCCCCGTTGCGTCTGAGGCCACTTTATGCCCCTGGATTCTAACGCTTCGCAGAATCTCTCTGGCAGGGGAAAAATATTTGTTACAGGTGCAATTCTAGTGGTGGAAACTGCTGGAGGTGGTTTTGTGCCTCTGCTGCCTTCCTGTGAACCAGCTACCGTGGTGCTCATGGGGCCTTTCTGTGAAACAGTGCTTGTGGTTGACGCCGTGGTTCTGAACAGCTCGGCTGAAGAAGTTATTGTCACAGCTGTGGTAGGCACTATGGAGAAGAGATAAGGATATTAATCTCAAACACACGCTTGCACGTGGAGACAGGCACACGCACAAAATACCTCACCCAACCATCGGCCCCAAAAACAGCAAAATGAAGATTACCAATGGAGGAAGACTACATCTTCTCATTTATTCCAACTTTTCATATCATTGGCTAAGAGATGGTAGTTTGGGCTTTACTATAGTTTTTGTGGTAGGATGCTGTGTGAGGCTTACTTGTCACTGAATTATGCAACGGCAGAGTTTAAGTATAATTTCACCATACACGATGAACAAGAAATGCAGGACATTTTAATTTAGAACAATTCTATTATCATAGGAACTCACATTCTATCAACAAATAAATGCAAAGTATCAACAGAAGTCTGACAAGGATATATAAGAAGGATGATACAAAAGTTTAAAGTCATCCATCCTACATCTTGCAAGAAAATATTGGGACATCTTTCCACCCGGCCACCATTCTTGCTTGAGAGAATTTTGAGCATGTCTGACTAGATCCAAACAGAAGATAAGCTTGGCATGCTTGTGCTGTTTTGTGTGTTAGTACGGAAACATCTCAGGCTTCGGCATCTTTACTTTTGAAAAGGTAGGTATGAAGAAGCAGCTTGCTCCGGTCAGATGTGCAATCTCTTATCCAGATAAAGGGTTGGATCAAATTACACCTAATTCAAAACCAACCCTCCATATCTTATTGACCCTTAAGAGAGTAGACTACACTAAGGTTTTATCAACATTTACAGATGATTGGCTCTTAAAATTTTACACAGATGATGCCTTAAACTTAAACAGAGTAGAACAAACTTTAAAATAGCTATTTTCAAAAATCATCTTCTAAAAACATTAACTTACTTTACGCTTTATCTATACATGAGAAGCAAGCTAGAACGTTAGAACTTATTTGAGAAAAGTTCATATTTTCACTGATATATTTAACATTTTAAGCCCTGGTCCATCAATCTTTGTTAACATAATTTTGACGCTACCGAGAGTACACTAAGTTTATCAGAAAACTGTATAAAGTTGTGTAACGACTGTAAAAAGTAGTGTGCACATATTTCTAGTTCTTTTGTTGTGACAAACTTCTTGTTATCAATAAGTACACTTCACACGTAAACTCCTTTTTCCCCTTCTCTCTCAAGAGAAACATCTAAAGCATGTGTTTTATTTCCAGGGCATAATTTATTGACCATGTGAGAGATGCCTATGTACATTAGTCAAACATCATGCTTAGCCAGCTGCTGCAGAAACCTATTCAAACCTGTCTATCCTTTTCTGTAAAGTACTTGCTTGACATCTTGTTAAACCTCTGTAATTTTCTTTTGATTACAATGCAGCCAGGCTTTCAGTGCTTTCTCAATTAACATTTGTCAAAAGCATCACCATCTTTTGCAGAAGTGTCATATGACTGCCGCTGATTCCAGTCTTAAAGGGGAGTGAGGAATCAGAGCAAAAAGGAAAAAGGGCAGAGCAAAACGGTTTAGTGCTACACCGTCTGACGCATCCCTCGACACTGTGCTCATCAGTACATACTTAATCACTGAAATAGGTATTAATACTACAATCAGTGATTTGTGAGCTGAGCTTCAGTAAAGATTAATAAGAGCTGCGTCAACGTAGGCAATAAAATGGCCTCAATTAAATCCACAGAATTTCATACATCATTCTACAGCCGTGTTGTCATTTTCTTGATAACATGCTTTTGTGCCTTCGCCTTTTAATCACCAGCAGCACAGAGGGAATAACATATTCTTCAAAGGTAAGTCAGTGAAATGTTGGGATATTATGAAAACAAACATGAAAGCAAACCATAAGTGACAAAACTAAGCCCTTTAGGGGACAAATGGAAATTCTGGGATTCTGGAATTGTTTCTAATGTGAAAGCTAGAAATGCAAAGATATGTCTAGAAATTATTTCCACAGGTGGAAATGGTCCCAGCAGGGCATCTGGTCATGATAAAAGCTTATACTGACTAGGCATTCCTGTGCCAGATGATGTATGCCAATCACCACTCATGGGCCATCAGATCATCTCTCTTAACCCTAACCACAACCCCATGAACCAGGCACTGTACTTATCTTCCTTTCACAGACAAGTCAACTGAGCCATGGAGGAGTAAGTCGCCTGTTTAAGGTTGCTTGTCCATACTCTAAATGCTACACTCTTCCTTTCCTAGGTCAAAGATTCACACAGGCTCTAGAGAAGGATGGTGTCCGACAAGGCATCTCGCCCTTATTTTGAAACGTATCACCATATTCTGTTTATATCTCTACAAGAAGATGCAACAAAATATGTAAGAGGAAGGCAACACACAACAAGAAGTTTCATAGTGAAACGTGAGGCAAAAGGTTCAAAGCTCAAGAATATCCTCTAAAAGGTAATAAAAAACATGATAATACACAATAGAATTATCACTCAAATCCAAGCCCTATTTTACTGAGCTCTATCTGCCCAGATTCAATACCAAGCATCAAGATGAGCTGACTTAGACTTCTGCCTACCACTTATCATTTGAGTACATACATCAAAGAAACGGTCCTAATAAACATACTTATTATTAGGTACTTTCAAAAATTTTGACAGCCACATACAGAATGGTTCAATCTTCTATGGGTGTGTACTGAGAAATTGCTATTATCAGGTTTTTCCTGCATGAAAGTGTCTGAGGACAATATCCTTTTATGCTGAGGGTAATATTCCCCTCACTGAGGTCCAAACAACATCCATTGTTCACTGAATGAACTCCAGATTGAGTGAGTCTGTAGCCTGGTGAGGCAAAAATAAGCATCCATTAAACTTACCCCTATTCAATGTCTAAAAACACTGATCATCTCCGTATAGCGCATTCTCTATCCGTGAAAAGATATTTCAGGGAATATGTATTATGTGCTATGTATAAACACAAAACCTGGCTCTCTTGATAAAAATTTTCCCTCTTACTATGAAAGTGTCTCACTTCATAATTAGTCTAAGACAAATATTCAGGAACTGCCAAAACCCAAGTAAAGACATACCATTTCCTGGACGATATTTGGGACATCAAATTTGCAGATTAAATAAATATAAAGCAATCCAGATTTAAAAATGGAAACGAGTTAAACTAGGCCTGGAAAGTGTTTTTTCTAAGACCACTCCAGAGAGGGAAAAGGTGAAAGCAGGGACCTAGTTTAGGGGAATGAAGCAAATGAACCATGCAGGAATCACATAAAGCTAAACATGGGAAGGGGGGAATAAAAAAAGATAAGGGCTCAGAAATAACAAGTTGTTAGGAATGAAAAGTCTTGGATTTACAAATGGGAAAAGACACCAAAGCTCATGTACTAGGAAACAGCCCACGATGAGAAATGAAAGAATGGTTAACTTTATAGCATGATGTATGCCTTGGCCACACCCATGAGCAGATCCAGTGCACAGGACTTTAACTATGAATTTCAGCCAAACAAGTCGATTACTGCGTTATGACAGGCAAAGACCTCATTTCTCAGATTGCTCTCCTATTCGTTTCTTGGATCTTGCTTCTGGAAAGCTGACAATGGCTTATTGGTTTGACCTAAATTTATGCGCCAGAACAGTTCTGCAAGGCCCCGCCTCCACACAGTTAGATAGCACGTATCTTGGTTGAGAGACAGGAGGCTTTAAAAGCATAGTAAGTTGAATTATAAGGGAGAGAGTGAGAATATGGGTCAAACAGCAGCAAGAGAAATTTAGGTCAGATAAAACTCTTTATCATGAAGGGTTTAATATGGGGTCAATATGAATTTTCATGTTCTGGGAATACTTAAGAACGGTTGACTATTCTGGATGGCAAAGAAGTTACAGAAACACTCAGTTGCTACATATGCCTAAGTTTCTCATTTTCAAAATTCTTTCTAAAAAGCATCTGAATTATCAAAGACTTTTTCATCCGAAACGGATCAGATTATTTACTAGAATATATACCTCCAGTGGAAAATGGCATTATCTCTGTATTCACTGAGGCACTTTGTGACAAGCAGATGGGTTATAATGTTTTTGTTGAATTGGGCACTCAACTTTATTCCAAATCCTTTGATGTGGTCCGATTACAAATTTGCAATTTTTAAAGCATTACCATCTTTTTATCCTAAGGAAGAAAAAAATTTACTGCCATCCAAGGCAAGTGTAACAACTGCTTACAAAAAGGTTAATACAAGGACCAATACAACTTTAGCCAATGCCTGAAAACTGTCAATGCCTCAAGTTTGCCTTTTGACAAACCTGTAAGCACTGTGGTAGCTTTTGGAAAAGCAACTGAGATACCTGAAACATTCCAAATTGCTATCCTCATGAGCAAACATTTATATACATTTAAAAATAAATGATTCTAAGATACTAGCTATAAAAATTTTACCCCTATAGGATTTAATTGTTAAAAATTTAACAACGGACATTTCTCCTATACAGCTTTAAGCCAAAAACTCTCGACACACATGATTTAGAGAAAAAGGGGCTATGCGCTAAGTCAGTATATCATTATTGCTCTTATTATATGAACAAAACTCACATTTTTTGGTATTCTGTAATGACTCGAATTAGAAATTCAATTCCTTTTTTTTTTTTTGAGTAGGAGTCTCACTCGGTCACCCAGGCTGGAGTACAGTGGCCTACTCACAGCCACTGCAGCCACGGTCGGCTGGGTTCAGGCGGTCCTTCTGCCTCAGTCTTCCAAGTAGCTGGAACTACAGGTGCATGCCACCACACCTGGCTAATTTTTTAATTTATTGTAGAGGTGAGGTCCCGCCAGTTGCCCAGGCTGGTCTTGAACCCCTGGACTCAGGCAATCCTCTTGCCTCTGCCTCCCAAAGTGCTGGGATGACAGGCATGAGCTGTGACTTCAAAAAGCTGTGACTTCTGTTTTTAAGGTCCTGACCATATGAAAATATTTAAAACTTACTAAGAGTATATCTTAAGATATGTATAGTGATATGTTTGCTATTGTGAGTATATTTATGTATATTGCTTTACCAGAAGGAAAAAGATATCAATCTCTGTTCCATCTTGTTGAAGAGACTGACTTAATCACTCTAGTTAACTCAGAAATGGAAATATCAGTTCAGATCTCAAACACACATCATTGTTCAAAAGAAAAAAAAATTAAGAGAGTGCAGATACACTAACAAGTTGCTCTTTTATCACAAATGTGAGACTTGTTTTAATTAAACATTCAATTAATTTACTCTCAAAAATTGTCTCCCATCAAATGTAACTCAGTTAATAAACCAAAATATATCTCCAAACATTTAGCAATACTTTCTAAGGTAACAATCCCCCATAAAGATACCTAAAGAGAATATAAATTTAAAAAGTTAGTGTATCTGTCATCATAAATTATCACTTGAGATCATTTGAGGGTCAGTCCATGTATGACAGTAAACGTCACAGAAATATTGACTTAAAACTGTCACTGATGTATCAGAAAATAAAAACATGTAACTTTACATGATGATCTAGGAAGATCGGATGACCCCTCTGCTACCCAGAGAAAAGGTGGCAAAACTTCAGAACAGTTATGCCTGGCACTGTATTCAATGTCAATTGCATTCAATTCAGAAGTTGGGGGTGGGAGGGGGAACAATGCTAACAGGTTTGTAGTTGATATTATATCTTTAGCAATGAAAAACTAAACTGACCAATGATGCTACAATTTTTTGAAGTCCACATTTAAATGAAGAAACTGAGAAAAAGAAAATGAACCACAAGACTAACGTGTGCCACAACACCGTCCTTTGTACTTTAACTATGAGAGGGGAAGAAAACAGAAAGGAAAAAGTTAAGAGGTCTTTGGAAAGCATGCTATGCACGAAATGACATCAGCGTCAGAAACACACACTCGTACCTTGGGCAGGATCGGGTGGACCAAACTCCAGAGAGTATCGTAAAATGAAGTTATTGTTCCACACGTAGAGTTGGTTATCTCTTGGATTGTAATCCACTGCAGCAATGTACTGGTACTGGTTGGGAAAGGGAACGTCCACATACTCTCCCCGGTTTAATCTGGTATTGTAAATGTAATCAATGGCGTTCTTGCCCGTTTCACTTTCATTGTCTTGATAAACTGACCTGACCACGTAGAGGACGCCGCATATCATAAAAGCATTTGATGCAGCACGTTTGTCATACACAGTCTCCCACGTTGCTTCGAATCGAAGGGTGTATGGATTCAGCTGGCTAATAACGATCATTCCATTGTTCTGTTCAGTGGCATAAATGACCCACAAGCCATTTTCATCAACTGCGAGGTCGATATCAGTCTTTCCTCCCCATCGGTACGGTGAGGTGTCATGGTAGTTGGCATAGTTAATGATGGCCTCGCCACTCTTAATTCTAGTCCTCAAGTCGAATTTCACAATATTCCTCGTTCTTTCTTTGTTAAAGAAGACAGCACCATCATATACCACAAATCCAGTACCATCTACTCGATTAGGAAGTTTATATGTTGTCGTTTGGCGACTATTTTGGAAATCTTCTAAAGAAGCATATTCTATTAAAGTATCAGTACGATAGGGAGTCCAGGGCATGAAATAAATTTTATCTGCAGCCTGAAGAGGGTCCTTGCACCAAGCACCTGCCTTTTGTTCAGCTTCATATATACTTGGCGAGTCCACAATTGCTTTCAAGGTCCCAGGGCACACAAAAACTAACAGTCACAGAGAAAAGACAAAAATTAAGTCAAGTTAAAAAATAATACAAGGCAAATATGTTTAATAATCACAAATCAAAAGAGAAAAATTCATTTTATTAGCACTCAATTTTACCAAAATGTGCGCTTAAGACATGTACTACCATTCTTTTGTAAAGTTATCATAATCAACGTACCAGCGTACTGAGAGGCTAGGGTTTATTCTTACACAACCCTAAGTTTAAAATCATTCATAATTGGGATGACAATTTAAGTTTATGCAGTTTTTAATCTTATGATCTGATAGTGTGTTTTAAAACTTTGAGCTTGGGCATAACAGTGTATAAAGTATTTTGTTTTTTATTCCAAACTTTATACCTTCCAACCCCTAGCCCACCTATAAGTACCCAAAAGTAAAACCACAAAATAAGGCAAATAAAATAGGAAACCCAATGTGAAGGCTTATTTAGAACCTTTACAGAAGTTAGACTGAAAACAAAGGTGCTTTAATTTAAGGAACACAACATTTGGAAAATGCAATTAGGAACACAGAAAAGTAAATACAAGGAGAGCAGTGATGAAACAACCAGGAGACCTTGTAACCATGGCATGCTATGGAGAGGGTTCTGGAAGCCAGGCAAGATGACACTTTGATAATTAAGAAAATATCCAAGGGTGTCAGAAAAAGAGATAAAGGGTAGAAAAAGACACAGAGAAAGGGCAGCTCCCCCTCGCCGACTTCAGAATTTTTACCCCATCACCAGAGTTAGCAGTCACAGAATGTCATTGTAAACGGCTGACTTCTTTATGGGGTGCATGTATGCGGTCCTGCTGACGGTTTTTAATACAGGAGTGTTGGGGCAAGGTGGTGGGGGCGGGGGAAGGGGGTTCACACCCATAAGGCACATGACAGGGAGCTGGGGTTCAGACCGTGGACGTTATTTACCTTTTTGCTCCACTTCTATTTTAAGCATCGGAGGAAAAATAAAAAAAAGGTGCAAGGAAAAAAGAAAAAAGATTAAAATGAATTGACTATTAGTCTAAGACTGAATTCGTAACAGATGCTAAATATAGGAAGAATAAGAGCTGTGTACTACTTTGGATAAAGAGAAACACACAACAGGAAAAACCTAGCAGGAGAAAGATTCTAAAGTTACATAAAAGAACACAGATCAATCATTTCAGTAGATTAAGGAGGCAATACAAATAGGCTGGCATGTTGCTTCACTTAGCGAACCTGAATAAGTAATGAAACGCTTCACTAATGCATGGCATACATACTCTCTTGCCTTCCCAAAGTCACTCAGCATTCTTACCGAGTTTTACTTTCCATGCATCTGCTACAGTCATAAATGCATGCAGAGGTACACAGCGTCCCCCCTTATGTGAACCCCATCGTTAAGCTGACTCAAATTAGATAAGCAGAACAATAGAAAAATACATCTGCAAAAATGGACAGCTTAATTTTGGAGCTTAGGTCAAATTTAGTAAATACTGATGTGGTTACATGTTTTTCAAAGACATTTACATGAGAAGAAATATATAATTATGCATCTCAGTACATGTTTCCACTGTTTTTCTGTTTCTAGATAAATCACTTTCTATTTCTAGATAAAGTCATCTTAACCACTGACAAAAGCCTCCTTTTCAAGAATATATAAACCTCCCCTCAACCCCAATAGAGATTTTGAAGAGTGGGGTAAGGTAAGGCCTTTCTTCCCCACTAAAAATTAGCATCTCTATTTATTTAGGTTTACACATACTTTTCATGATATAATTCTTATTAAATACACTTTATATTATAAAATTCATATTAAATATTTTATATTATAAAATTCTTATTATAGACTTTATATTATAAAATTTTTCTTAAATTATCTATATCATATCTCAAACTTGTAATACTAAGTCTATTAAAAAAAAGTAAGCAAAATACATACAAGGGAAAAGCAAGCACAGTAGGCAAGGAGAAAAAGGAAGAAAGAATTCTGGTTAGCTCATTATGACAATTCTACCATCATCAATTGACATAGAAAGCAAGCTAGCATGCAACGACAATCATACTGAGCATTCAAAGCAAATACCTTGACTCCACAGACCTTATAAAAAGTAAATGTTTTCATAAAACAAACCTGATTAGTAGAGTTATATGAAGAAAAAAAAACTCCTACAAGTTTAAAGAAATGGATTATGCAGTTAGGAAGGGTGCCGTACAAGATCCTTGCTTGTACATCATATACCAATAATTACAAATCATAAAATACTATTTTACATTGTAGGTGGGTTTGAAGTATGTTGCCTGAACTTCATAAAATGACCCGAGTGATCTCTATTTCTCCCTCTGCCCTTATTAAAGTGCATGATCTGCTAATATTACATCTCCAAACTGTACTCAAACACAGCGTACTGCGCAGTTCATTAAGATCTTAGCTTAATTTTTTTTAAATTACAACAATTCATCAAGATTAAATATGGGCTTTCTGAAATACCTACAGGAGAAACATATCACACAAACATTAACCCTCCACGTTAAGCCACAACCTCTCCCAATCAACATGGTCTATTGAACCACGTTCAGGAAACATACTTGCTCTATTATGTGTACTTCTGACTACATCTGATAAACAGAAGAAATTCAGTGTTATTGATTTGGAAACTATATATATATATTTAATATAAACCACTAGTCCTAAAATGACTCCTCAGTGAAGAGCAATATTATACCTGCTTAGAATCAATAACGGAAGGGCGTGGTGAAAAAATGAGGATAAGAGAAATCATTAGTGTTGTGACTGTTCAAACTACATTTATATACAGCTATACTTTGTTTTCCCTAAGGAAAGGATGATTTTACTGAAATAAATAAGGATGGAAATAATGCATTTTAAAATGTTTACTTATTTAAAACAGAACTTAAAACAAGTTCAATAATAGATGTAGAAAGTATAATTTATGTTTTCCATTAACTGGAAATGACTGAATTTTATTATTTGATAAACTATTAGTAAAATGACAATACAGTTACTAAGCAAAATACCAAACAGGAAAGTCTTCATTTATTTGTGATTTAACTGATATCACATATATTAAAGGAAAAGAAAATGGATATGGCTTTGTATATTGTACATGATTAATAATTCTGGTGAAAAATAAGTAACACCAAAATGTAAAAATAAAAACAAATTTAAAACCTTTGATGACTGATGCATCTTATAAGGAAGATAAATGCTCTTAAAAACAAAAAAAGGTTCCTATATTACGATTTTTATGAAAACTCTTATAAATCAGCCAAAATTCTACCAACCCAGAAGAATATAAAAATACAATAAAAATAAAATGGGCATTCTCTATCACATGCCAAATATATACTACAATTTGTCTGAAGAGACCGAATGAATTAATTCATAACAATACATTTACTTTTCTATAGACCAAACACACAAGTACATGACCCACCAACATCAGTAGAGGACTACAGGGATATGCAAGACAAGAAACTAACCCGAACTAACTCCAGCCTATATACTCTGCCTGAAGTGACACACTATTTCTTTTTGAATAATCTCATGTGTTTATTCATTAATCACGATTTGATTAATAGCAATGGTTATTTTTCTCATCGATCAGAACTTGCAGCTAACACCACGGTATAATTTTGAATTATGATTTGAAATAAGAGGATACAAAAATGAAAACCAAATCCTGCCTGTTGGATGCAAAATTCCAATCTGATACTCTCCTTTATCCTCCAAGAGCCTATGACTTTTCAAGCGCGCATACATGCAATTCCTAACACTCTGTCAAGGATAAAGGATTCTTTGTATATACATATTTTTTGACACAGATATTATCTGGGCACGTACAAATCTCACATAATGCATGTGCCTGTTTATAATCATATTAAAGTAAACTAAAATAATAGTATTTCTAATGTTCTCCGCTGAGCAAATTTATTACAAAATTTTCAGGAGTAAAGAAAAATTTCTGAAATTGTTTTATAATATTGTGCGAAACCATTTGAGATGTATTAGCTCCTGGAAGATTTGCTGTGGATAGAAATTGGCATAAGGCCAAGTGGTAAAAAATACATACTAAATGTTATTTGATGGTAAAAATGTTTACCAACCTAGCAGAGTACAAAAGTGGTTTGCAGGTGTTACAAAGTGCAACAACTACTAAAACAAGGTAGTGAAAACCACAGGCTTAAAATAAAACAGGCCCGGCGCAGTGGCTCACATGGGTCATCCCAGCACTTTGGGAGGCAGAGACAAGAGGACTGCCTGAGCCCAGGGGCTCGAGACCAGCCTGGGCAACTTGGTGAGAAGTCGTCTCTACAATAAATAAAAAAAACTGGCTGGGCATGGTGGCACATGCCTGTATCTCCAGCTACTTTGAAGGCTGAGGCAGAAGGATCACCTGGGCCCAGCAGGTCAAGACTGTAGTGGCTGTGATCGTACTACTGCACTCCAGCCTGGGCGACAGAGTGAGACTCCAACTCAAAAAAACAAAAATAAAAAAAATAAAAGCAAGTAGAAGGAATGTATATAATGGACAGAAGCACAAAGAAACCAAAGGAGAGAAAAATGGGGGAAAGAGTTAAGAATACACCATCCTACGTGAGATCAGAATCATCATCTAAAAAGACCCTTGGCATTACATTTTAATATTAGTTGAAATCATGCACTTTATAGTGTGTCACTACTGTACAGTATATAGGGATTATAATTTCTTCCATTCTTTAGCAAAGAGTAGTTTTAAAAATGTGCCATAGACTTATTTCTGCCTCGTGCAAACATCTAGAAAGGTAACAGCAAATTAATTACTGAAGTTTTTTTTTTAAGACAAAAACTAAAAAGAACAAATACTTCTCTGAGTATAGCTATTTGCAAGTTTAGTGCACAATGTATAATACTTCTGGAGAACTGAAAAAGTAAAATTTTGAAAGTTAGATGTTCCAGAAGATATCCACACTTTCCTTTCTTAAACAGCGCAAGAAATAACTTAAGACTCTGAAAATAATATTTGCTTCACACTGTTCTTGGTCTATAGACTAGGTTACAGGAACTGGCTCCAGAAAGACACAATTCTTGGCAGCTCTGACTGATTCCATTGTTTGGGAATGGATGCTGTATTCCTTCTCTAACTTGAGGACAGAAACCACGCTAAATTCAAGTAAAAGTGACTTTATGGAACAAAATGTTGGTTAGGTCAAAAGAATACAATGTTCCTTTAGTGGCACAGGAGAATGATTATCTAAGCCACCAACACTACACACGGGAGAAATGATCAGTGCACTCAGTAGGCTTCCAATCCTACAAATGATATAGAAAATACTGAAAACATAAAAAGCATCCATTTCACAGTAACACAGGAACACAGAGCAGGAATGAAAAGAAAAGATAATCTGTGTTTGGCCTTTAACTGATGACACAAAAAGCCAATTTGTCAAAACTGTGGCAGAGAAAAGAGAGAGAGTGCTTTCACAGCATGGGTCAGAATGTATTACCACCATACTGAAGTAGCATGTCTATCAGAATTTGGCCCTTTGGTTTTAGACATATCCACAGCTTGGATATGTTAATTTGTCAGAACTAGCGATCTAGCTTTCGAGGTTCTGGAAACAGCAATTTCATTATTTGGTGAGTTCATTTTCTTTTTTTCTTTTTTTTCCTAGGAGGGAAGTATATAAAAACTTTCAAATCAGTAAAATTGCTGAAAAAAACTTCTGGTTGTAATGCCTAGAACTCACATGAGTCAATGACATTTCTATCTTTTTTTCTATTTTAAAAGAAGACAACAATACAAGCTAGCTCATAAAAATTAGGTAATACCTTCAAACTTTCAAGCTGTCTAAAATGTTAAGGTTATTTCTATTGAGAGTATAGCATATAATTTTGAAATATGAATTCTGAGATTAGAAGGAAAACCACACAAAATTAGACTATTAGCCCAAGTTTACCCAAACATTTTTTCAATTGAATTTTAAATATCCCTCTGTGGGATCTTAAAAATGTTACAAAATTCAAAATAGAAGGATGTGCAGGATTTTGTCTTATCTATCTGTTTTATTTAGCATTAAGATTTCATCACCGAGTTTGGTCAAGAAATGGTCCCTTAAGGACAATGGAGCAAAAAGAAAAGCACTTGCCTCAGTTACTGCAAGGGTAGCTTTTTACCAGGCACTAAAGTTACTACAACAGCAGGTAGTCATTCAAGTAGCTCCCGATTAAAACTGAAGTCAATTCCTTCTTTAGAAAACTGTGAGCCAAACCAATTTGTCAGCAACTGGTATTGGGCAAAAGGACAGATTTCCATCGGCCCTATTGAATAGCTAATTCAAGTTTGTTTTCTGGAAAAACACTAGCCTTAAAAGCCAAACACTTAAGAACACAGACAGACACTTGGCCAGCATCACACTATGGCTTCCTTCCACACTTCGTGAAGCTAATTGGAGGCCCAAGTCGGTTAGTGCTCTGCATGCATAATGGTTTTGTAGGCCATAAACATATGCTTCTTTCACATGTGTACTCTTTCAGCATCAACGAGTAATGCTGGAGAAAGCGAGGAAAAATATAAACCCCATACTTACTGTAAGGGACACATTCATACTGGACTTCAAGGTATTTGTATGTTCCAGGACACGGATCAGGAAATACATCTGACCCAGTAACTACTATACACTGTGTTCGATTGTTGCACCTGGAAAAGAAAACGAATCAAATCTGTGTGACACCATTTATTTACTTTTCCTTTAGAAATGTAAGACAGAACGGATTCACATTTTCTTCAAGCAACTAGAAACATAAAACAAAGTCAAGGGATATTAGGTTGTACTGCATTATTAAATCGTTATAAAAGCTGTATTTTCTTTAGGTAATTACATCTCAGCATCATGGGTCAGACTAAATTTTAACTAGAAGTAAAAAGAAAATAGCTGACCGTTCTCTCTTCTTCTACTACACATTTCATTTTGAAGTTCTGACATATTCAACATGTATCGGACCAAAAAAAAAAAAAGAAAAAGAGGATACTCAATGCCATACTTAAGAATTAAACATTTTAAAAAATGGTACTACAACTGAAGAGAAACACTGAGTGAGAAGCCAACTTTTAAAGTTTATTCTCTAAATCCAGTTTGGTGTTTTCTATTACAGGCACTTTTTTTTTTTTTTTGAGTTTGCGAGCCTCACTCCATCACCCAGGCTGGAATGCAGTGGCATGCTCGCGGCCACCGCAGTGTCAACCTGCTGGGCTCCGGTGATCCTTCCGCCTCAGCCTTCCAAGTAGCTGGAACTACAAGCGTGTGCTACCATGCTCAGCTAATTTTTTTGATTTATTGTAGAGACGAGGTCTCGCCAAGTTGCCCACGCTGGTCATGAACCCGCGGGCTCAGGCAATCCACTCGCCTCGGCCTCCCAAAGTGGGGGGATGACAGGCTGAGCCACCAAGCCCGGCCTACAGGCACTTCCTATAATCTTGAATATCACATACCAAGCCAGTAGGTCTCATAGGTTATGGCTGGAAAATGACAAAATGCATTTAAAGCATTTAGCATAGTTCTTGGTACATACTAAATGTCTAAGCATTATTGTTACTTCTCCTGTTTTCATAGGTCAATGTGTTTATACTGTCAATACGATGACTATGAAACTTGGTTCTAAGTCAGTACTCGATGAAACATAACACGAAAAAGAATGTCACACTTACATGATGCCTATGACATCCTATTTATTATTTATGGAGGTACTTTCTTACTTTTGTGTTGTCATTAATTCATCAAGAATATTAGAATTAAGTCAGAATTCTAGGTAACATGATATTTAATTTCCATTAATTTGCCCAAAAGGTCTTTTTATATGCTTTGGAAAGACAAGAGCGCTTTCTTTTATACTCTGATTTGACTACAACCCAGTGAAATGGAATGCTTTCAGGGTTTTTATTGTGTTCTGATGGTATACACATTAAGAAAGCAAAGCAGGCAGAAGAATAACATGATAACAAAATCTATTTAACAGTTGGAATACCAGATATTCTATAATGCCTCAAATAACTGAACTATAAGACAGCATTACAAAGAACTTTGAAAAAGCATCCCAGTTTTCTCGTACAACTAACTAAAGGACAGAGAAGGTGAACCATGTTAAAGAGGAGAGGGGATGGTAAGTCATCACATTGGTGCCATTTCAACTTAAAACTAGGTGGCTTCCTCTTTGAAGAGTAGCAAAGCCTGAAAGCTTCTATAGGATTAAATGGGTACATTTTACAATTCAAAGGCTACAACAATGAACTACGATTATAACTGATATTGCTGGTAAAAATATTAAACTGATGATAACTTTTATCATGATTCCTCTATTTTGGCGAGACCTTATCTCTACAAAAATACAGTGCAGCACTTATTTTTTTAAAAACATAACCACATGCTGTAATTTTCAAGAGCACGGGTAATGTCAATGGTACAGTGTCACAGTCCTCTGCAACATCATGTTTTCCTCTCATTCTTTCTTCTACATTGGCTCACTCATTTGAAAAAATTAGCCAGTGGTTGGCCATTTAGCGAATATAAATTATTTGAACATGACTCACAGGACCAACTGTAGACCCTAACATTCAAAACAGGAGATGGGTTTAAGATTTCTCGATAGGTCTTGAGGAATCCTCAATAACTAACCTGGTCCCGTTAACAATTAAAGGTCTTTTGTTCCCCCTCCTTGTATTTACGCACACCTATAGGACTCTTCCCTTCTCTCACCCTCACATCTTTCAGAAATGAAGAAACAGAAACTCCCACGTGTCAGATATCCTTTTCACATACGCCCTCGGTCTACATTTTATAACCACTCAGCCAAACTCTGTTTCATTTGAACGGCTTACAAATATATTGATTACAGAAATCTCCAAAAAGAACGGTTCAACTTGTGACTAAACTCATATACCTCAACACCTGTCCCTTCTCACCAAAGGCACCTCTCACATCACCACAAGAGGAAGGAAAAGGGATTGCACTCGAAGCTGAAATGGACCAAAAGCACGAAAGACCTCATACCAAGGTAAAAGCAGAACTTCAAAATGAATACCATTTTCCAAAAGCAAAGAATACATTGGAAATTGCCCTGTTTTTTTCCTCCTAGGAGTAGTCGGATGAATGAACAGGGCTAACATGGGCTTAGAAATCTTTTCTGCTTCTCAATGTCACCAAAAGTTGCAGGAGGTATATGAGAGGTAAGAATTCCCAATTCCACTGTATTTTGTTTGAAAGAGGACCAACATCATAAAAGGAAAACAGTTTGTCCACATTTATTCTTTCTCTGAGCAACTTTGCTTTAGTCATCTAACCACAGTCACAAGTTCAAATTAATGTCAAAAACAATTACAATAGTTCACACCAACCTCATGATTTTTACTTCTGTAAAAAATCACATTAGCCGGGCTTGGTGGCTCAGCCTGTAATCCCGCGCCTTTGGGAGGCTGAGGTGAGTGGATTGCCTGAGCCCGTGGGTTCGAGACCCGCCTGGGCAAGCAAGACCTCATCTCTACAATAAATCAAAAAATCAGCCAGGC
>CAUYQG010154529.1:106-27994 GCA_963574415.1 Tarsius wallacei
GGTTTGAGATCAGGTACCCTTACTGATGTTATGCATCCCCCCACCCCCACCCCACCCCCGGCAATTTCTAGTTACTGCCAATCCCTTTCTTATTGTCTTATGGTAAATATTCAGGATCCGCTTATAAGTGAGAACAGGTGGTACTCAGTTCTTTGTTTCTGAGATAAATCACTGAGTATTATAGACTCTAAATCCATTCAAGTTGCTACAAAAGTCCATAATTTTATTCTTCTTTATGTTTGCATAATATTCCGTCATGTGCATGTACTACATTTTTCTTATCCAGTCCAGTTTTGATGAGCAGCACCGTTGGTTGCATGGTTTGACTATCAAAATTCTACCCTTTCAAAACTCTGCCTACATGATAAGTAGCAAGATACAGCTGAGTTACTAAATCGTTCTCAATATTAGAATAAGGGGGAGTATGTGATATGGAGTCTCAGGAAACATGTAACAATGGAGTTTTCTGACAGCGTAACAAAAATTTTTAATCAGATATAAAATATTCAACTTTCCCAGTAAGGAGAAGCTGCCCTGACCCTTTCCACTACTCTTTGGGGAAATCAAACTATTGGTGCATGTTCAGTCACAAGAATCCTTGGATAAGGTACATCTTATCATCTTTCTTTACCTGGAGACCCACCCATTTCTTCTCACTTAGTCCAGACATCACCGGATTGGTCAAACCTCAAGCCTCTCTGGTAGTATAGGTCTTAATTTTTATTTTTTTGAGTTGGAGGTGTCACCCTGTCACCCAGGCTTGAGCGCAGTGAAATGATCACAGCTCACCATAGCCTCAACCCCCTGGCCTCAGGTGATCTTTCCACCTCAGCCCCCCAAGCAGCTCGGACTATAGGCACGCACCCCCATCCCTGGCTCATTTTTTATTTTATTTTATTTTATTTTAGTAGAGATGAGGTCTCGCTGTGTTGCCCACGCTAGTCTCGAATTCCTGGGCTCAAGTAACCCTCCTGCCTTGACCTCCCAAATTGCTGGAATTACTTGGATAGACTTAGAATCTATGATACTCAGTGATCTATCACAGAAACAAATAACTGAGTACCACATGTTCTCACTCATAAGCGAACCCTGATCAATTAGCATAATACTATAAGAAAGGAATTGGCAGTAGTGGGAGACTGCCAGGGGGCGGGGCCACTTCATCCATAAGGGTACCTGATCTCAAACCAGGTGAAGTGGGGTCCAAAGTGAGACACAAACTTTACCTGTACAATGGCGATTTGTATATCTAACCCTGAACTGTACCCCACATCTTTAGAATAAAAAAATAATTAAAAAAACCCAAAGTGCTGGGATTACAGGTATAGCCACTGTGCTCAGCCAGCTCCTAAAATTATAGAGAGACTAGCAGAAACCTTATTTCCCCAGATTCTCTATTACTTCCTGGGCATACGTTGCTTAACACTGACTACCCACAAAAGGAGGAAAATATTCAATCTGGAATAAGCCTGAAGGTGTCATCTTCTTTGTCTGTCATCTTTAATGTGCTAAAATGTCTGGCATCAGGCCCAGAAAGGTGAGAGTCACTTCCACTTCTTGAAGCCCTCTATTTCCTCTAGGTAGGAACACTCATCAGCAAGGAAATGCTCTTTGGCTCCATTTAGCTTAAAGAGACTCAGACAAAGCCCTCCATCATCCAAGCGTTCTCCCCCACATATTTGAATTAATGTGTTCCTCGCTCTTGTCAATCTTCTCCCTGAAAACTCCCTCCCTCATCGCGTTTTCAACGGATGGACGTGAACCATCATCAATCTTCAATCCTGCTTTGTAGTGTTTGAATACTTGCATGTCTGTTAGTTTACTAGATACATTTGCTCGATAAATATTTCCTGAGCATCTACCAGGCCTTGTTACGGGTCAATAAGCAAGGCAGGACTCTTGCTTCATGGAACTGACATCCTAGTGGCTCCTGCAAATATCCCGTGGGATAGCTTCAAATGGGCAGCCTGCTAGTGTGTCAGAAGGCAGCAGCAAGAGGACCAGACAACTGCATGCGAGTTCCTCTTTGCGAGGCTCTCACTCCTGTCCTCTGGGTCCACTGGCCTCATAGGCTGTGCGATCTGCTTCTTGCATTTCCCAAAACCATGTCCCAAACTGCAGTGTTGTGGGAAATTTACATTCAAGAAACGATAAGAAAGACCATAGGGGAAGTGACTCACTTTGTAGAAATTCTCTTCAATAGTATATCTGGAATGATCCACTTTACTAGCTTGGACTACAAACACAATGACATCACTCTTATTTGTTTGATTTATTGCTTTATCACTCACCTGCCCTTGTGACAGGAAGTCTATGTATTTCTCAAGGTCACCCCAACCACCTTGCTTGGGTGAGGACACTAGGGACTTACTTGGTTCAAAGGCGACCAGTCCTGCTGCAAAAAGCCAGGAAGAGAGAGAGAGAACTAGAAAGTATGACCAATCCACTAATACTTTAGCTTGGGTCTCTACCACATGCGGTTAATGTATTTTTATATTTTGGGAGGAGGTCCCTTTGTTCTGTCACTGGGACTGCAGTGCAGTGGCACAATCACGGCTCACCACAGCCTCGACCTCCTGGGCCCAAGCAATCCTTCTACCTCAGCCTTCAGAGTAACAGGGACTACAGACTACATGCCTGCCACCATGCCCAGCTAATTTTTTGATTTTTTTGTAGAGACGAGGTCTTGCTATGTTGCTTGGGCTGTTCTCAAACTCCTAGTCTCAAGCAATCCTCCTGCCTTGGCCTCTCAAAGTGCTGGGATGACAGGCTTGAGCCACTATGCCCTGCCACATGAGTTTAAAAGATGGGCCCATACATTCTGATAGGAGGACATTTGTTCATGGTGGCTGTGATATTCCTACTGAGTCAGCTCTCTTCTTCCCATTCCCCTAATCACGTCCCACCTGAGCTGGGAGGCCACATCTATTTTAGATCCCATTCACCCACTCATCCATTTCCCCTCGATGCTTAGCTCCAATCCAGAAGGACCAAGGCTAGAAATGAACACAACCCCAGCCTCCTGCCATGCTGGAACAAGAAAGCCTTCTTCATAAAACCAGGTTCAGTCTGCCTCAGCATCTTTTCCTGCCAATGACTCCGCCTTGGCACATCTCAGTGAGGAATCTCCCTGCTGTGTGCACAGGGGAAGGCAAATGCGCCTGTTTTGCACACCTATACCTGCACGCAAACCATTACAGGCAAAGGTCATCTGTTGGCCTTAAGTTTTCACAACTTGGAGGGCCTTTTAAGGGATTCACCTACAACGAAGCAATATTCTTCAAGGAGCTGCTTTCAGCTGGCAGCAATAGAAATCGCAGCTCATTGCAACACAAACGTTTCATAAAAAACAGTCTGACCAGGCGTGGTGGCTCACGCCTGTAATCCCAGCATTTTGGGAGACAGAGGCAAGAGGATTGCCTGAGTCCAGGCGTTCGAGACTAGCCTGGGCAACTTGGCAAGACCTCGTCTCTACAGTAAATCAAAAAATTAGCTGGGCCTGGTGGCACACACCTGTGGTTCTGGCTACTTGGAAGGCTGAGGCCGAAGGATCACCGGAGCCCAGCAGGTCGACGCTGGGGTGGCCATGAGTGTGCCACTACACCCCAGCCTCCAACTCAAAAAAAAAAAAAAAAGACAGAAACAGCAGACACCAGGGACTCTTGAAGTGGGGAGGGAGGAAGGGGGGAAAGTTTGAAAAACTACCCACTGGGTAGAAGTCCAAACCTCACCATTGTGCAATATACTACCCATGTAACAAAATTATTCATGTATCCCTTTAAACTAAAAATAAAAATATTTTGTAAAAAAAATAAAGACACTACGAATGAAAAAAGAAAATAATGGTTATATTTCATAAAATATTTATGTTAACGTGTAATAGGTTTATTTCTATTTCAAAATACACAAATATTTTTAGTTTCCTCACTCTTGACTGCTAACACAGTAGATGGTGATAGGTATAGATCATATAAATACAAGCTCCCTGAAGTCTTCAATAATTTTTAAGAGTGAAAGGTATTCTAAAGTAAAAATGTTTGAAAATTGCTGTTATACAGGGTTTCCAAATCATGTTGAAGAATCTTTTACTGGCTGACAGTTACTTGTCACTGAAGAGTTTTGAGTAGTGAAATGTCATGATTAGAGTCAGACTTTAGGGAAGATTCAATTTATGGCACTTCATGGGTAGTAGACAATAGAACGGGGGATGAAGACAAAACAATCAGAAGGCTGTGAAAGTAAAGTTGAAAAGCAGGAAGCTGATGGGACTGGGAAGAAGAAGGACCCAAAATAATGTCAGTGGAATTCCCAAGAAAAGCAATTGGGATTCAAAGGGCATTGGAGAGAAAAATGACCAATATGTTACCCAGTTGACCAAAAGAGAGGCAGAAATTAACAGATATAAGGATGCCAAGATGGTGTGTTTTAAGTTTGGATGTGTTAATGTGAAACAGGTTTTAGAGAGGTTCATTATGCATAGTCCTAGAAGCAGACTCAGGCAATCCTCTCACCTCAGCCCCCCTAAGTGCTGGGGTTACAGGCTTGAGCCACCATGCCCAGCTTGTTGTTTCCATCTTTATGCCCATGTTGTACCCAGTGTCTAGTTCCCACTTATGAGTGAGAACATGTGATATTCGGTTTTCTGTGATGTGTTAGTTTGCTTAGAATAATGGCCTCCACCTGCATCCATGTTGCTGCAGAAAATGTGATTTCATTCTTCTTTATGGATACATAGTATTTCATAGTGTATATGTACCACATTTTCTTTATCCAGTCTACTGTTGATGGGGACCTCCATGTTTTTGCTATTGTGATAGTGCTGTGATAAGCATACGAGTGCAGTTATCTTTTTGGTTGAATGATTTATGCTCCTTGGGTACCTATTCAGTAGTGGAATTGCTGGGTTGAATAGTAAACCTAATTTTAGTTCTTTGAGAAATCTCCAAACAGCTTTGCACAGGGGCAGAACTAGCATACATTTTCATCATCAGTTGTAAGCATTCCCTTTACTCCATAACCTCGCTAATATCAATTGTTTTTTGACTTTTTAATAATAGCCATTCTGACTGGTATAAATGGTATCTCATTGTGATTTTGAGTGGCATTTTTCTGGTGATTAGTGATGGTGAGCATTTTTGCATGTTTATTGACTGCTTGTGTGTCTTCTTTTGGGAAATGTCTGTTTATGTCCTTTGCCTACTTTTTAATGGGGTTATTATTGTTATTTTTGTCAGTTCATTTGAGTTCTTTATGATTCTGGATATTAGGCCTTTGTTGGATATATAGTTTGCAAATATTTTCTCTCATTCTGTAGGTTTTCTATTTACTTTATTGATAGCTTATTTTGTTGTGCAGAAACACTTTAATCAGGTTCCACTTTTCAATTTTGTTTTTTACTGCATTTGTTTTTTTTTTAGTCTCACCTAGGCTAGCATGCAGTGGCACGCTCATGGCTACCCCAGCCTCGACCTACTGGACCAGGAGATTCTTCCACCTCAGCCTTCCAAGTAGCTGAAACTACAGGTATGCATGACTACGCCCCCCTAATTTTTTTATTGTTAAGATGTGGTTTAACTAAGTTGCCCTGGCTGATCTTGAGCCCTTGGGTTCAGACAATCCTCTTGCCTCTGCCTTCCAAATTGCTGAGATTACAGGCATGAGAGACTGCACTTGACTTGCATTTGCTTCTGAGGACTTGGTCATAAATTTGTTGTCTAGGCTGATGTCCAGAAGAGTATTTCCTAGGCTTTATTCTAAGATTTTTATAGTTTGAGGCCTTACATTTAAGTCTCTAATCCATCTTGGGGTAATTTTTGTATATGGTATGAGAAAGGGGTCCAGTTTCATTCTTCTGCATATGGTTGGCCTGTTTTTTAGCCTCATTTATTGAATAGACAATCCTTTCCCCAATACTTATTTTTCAGCTTTGTCAAAGATCTGTTGCTTGTAGGCATGTCTATATGCTATAGAGATCTCTATTCTGGTCCATCGGTCTGTGCATCTATTTTTGTCCAGGACCATGCTGTTTTGGTTATTGTAGCCTTGTAGTAAAGTTTGACGTCTGGTAATGTGATTTCTCCAGCTTTGTTCTTTTTTGCTTAGGATTGCTTTGGCTATTCGGACTCTTTTTTGCTTCTGTATGAATTTAAGTATTGTATTTTCCAGATCTGTGAAAAATGATGCTGGTAGTTTAACAGAGATTGCATTGAATCTGTAGGTTGCTTTGGGCAGTATGAACATTTTGGGAATACTGATTCTTCCAATCCATGAGCATGGACTGTTTTTCCATTTGTTTGTGTCATCTTTGATTTCTTTCAGCAGTGTCTTATAGTTCTTGCTGTAGAGATCTTTCACTTCCTTTGTTAGATGTATTCCCAGGTATTTTATTTTATTTTTTGTGGCTATTGTTAACGGGATTCCATTCTTGATTTGATTCTTAGCTTGAACATTGTTGGTGTATAGAAATGCTACTGATTTTTGAACATCGGCTTTGTATTCCAAGACTTTACTGAAGTCACTTGTCAGCTCAAGGAGTCTTTCAGTGAAATCTCTAGATTTCCTAGGTATAGAATCATATTGTCTGCAAAGAGAGACCATTTAACTTCCTCTTTTCCTATTTGGATACCTTTTATTTCTTTCTGTTGTTTGACTGCTCTCACTAGAACTTTCACTACTAAGTTAAATAAGAGTGGTTATTATGTTCCAAAATAAAGTAATTAGTAAAGAGAGCAATATTTTTTGCAAATCTCTCTAATTCTGAATTAATAGAAGACAGCTATGTTTTTATATCTGCTTCTGTGTTCAATCTGTTATGATATCATATGCCATGTAGCCTTTGGAGAATTTCATTGTATATTTATAAGAGAGTGAAAAGGTAAATAATGTCTTAGTATTACTGGGAAAATAGTTTTGACCTCATTGAAAATGTCCCAAATTCCTGGAACCACTGCTAGGCACTTTTCTCTCATTCCTCCTCAATCAAACCTCATATTCAGTTAGACCATATTATTTATCCCCTAAGCATATTCTCATTTTCATGGCTATTCTCTGAAATAATATTTTGACCAAATGATTTTACCTGTATTTGGGAACACCCTATGGTTGGCCCAGGGTAAAAAAAACCAAAACAAAACAATTAAGATTTCCCCTCTGATATGGTGGAAAACACTCTAAACTGGAAATCAAAGAACTCAAGTGCTCTGTAACTAACATTTTATGTCACCATGGACAAGTCATTTGATATCTTGATTCTCAGTTCTTGCATTTATAAGCAAAAGAAAGCATATGAGATGATTTTGGGGAGATGTTTTGTCACCTGAAGTCTATGCTGAAGAAGTTCCACTTCCAGTCTTTTGTATACTACTTTCTGAGTTAACTGCAAAATGCTGTCTTTTTGTGGGTGCATTAGAAAAATCAGATTCTTGGCCAGGTGTTGTGGCTCACTGAATATGAATTAGGAGAAAGTTTTCATGCCTTTAAAATGATGAACTTTCTGACTGCACACGGTGGCTCACAACTGTAATCCCAGCACTTTGGGAGGCCAAGGTGGGAGGATTGCTTAAGCTCAGAAGCTCAGAGCAACAGAGCAAGACCTCGTCTCTACAAAAAAATCAAAAAATCAAAAAATCAGCAGGGCATGGTGGCCCTCTGTAGTCCCAGCTACTTGGGAGGCTGAGACAGAAGGATCACTCAAACCCTGGAGGTCAAGACTGCAGTGAGCCATAATTGTGCCACTGTACTCCAGCCTGTGTGAAAGAGTGAGGCCCTGACTCAAAAACAAACAAACAAACAAACAAAAACAAACACACAAAAAACAATCAGATTCTTTTGTGTTTGCAGTTGCTAATGACTGTCTTGAAGGGCTTCAAGAAAGAATTGGCTAGACCTTTGTAGAACATCTTGAGTCTGTAATTACATTTGAAATACATTTTTAAACATTTCGTGAAATGTAGAAACTTTTTGATCATTATTCTTCAATTCTCTTTAGGTTCCCCTTTCCTTCCTCTTCCTCTTTTTCAGAAACTCCAATTATACATTGTTACATACTCATTGATGCATTGTGACTTTTTTTTTTTTTTAAGTCAGAGTCTCATTCCATCACCCATGCTAGAGTACAGTGGTACTTCATGGTCACCACAACCTCAGCCTGCTGGGCTCAGGTGATCCTTCCACCTCAGCCTTTCAAATAGCTGGAACCACACCACCACACCAGCTCATTTTTTGATTTATTGTAGAGATGAGGTCTTGCCAGGTTGCCCAGGCTGGTCTTGAACCCCTGAACTCAGGCAGTCCTCTTGTTTCTGCCTGGTACTATAGGCATGAGCCACCACACCTGGCTGCAATGTGCTTTTTTGTTTGTTTTGTCTTTTTTCTCTCTGTGTTTTATTTTAAATAGTTTCCACTGCTATGTCTTCAGATTTATTACCTTTTCTTCTATAGTGTCAACTCTTCTGTTAATTCCATTGAATGCATTTTTTGTAACTCTCAGCCATATTTTTCATCTCTACCAATTTATTTGGGTCTTTTAAAACACAGTCTCCTTCACATCTCTTCTTAACATACTCATGTTTTCTACTACCTTTAGAACATATAGAGTATATTTGTAATAGCTGCTTTAGTATCCCTACCCACTAATTCCATAATCCATTGCATTGAATCTGGGTGGTTTTTTTTTTTTGACAGATTCTTCTCCTTATTATGGATCATGTCTTCCTTCTTTTTTGGTATATTTTTCTTTTTTGTATACCTGGTAATTCTGACTGGTTGTCAGACATTGTGAATTTAATATTGTTGTTGCTTGCTGGATATTTCTTTACTCCTTTAAATATTCTGTGCTTTGTTCTGGGATGCAGTTAAGCTACTTGGAAACAGTCTGATCTTTTCAAAGTTTGCATTTAAGCTCCTCTAGGAGCAGCCTTTCGTCTAGGGCTAATTTGGCCCCATTACTGAAGCAATGTCTTTCTGAGTACACTCTGTTGCCCTTTATGGTGCAGGCTTTTCATTCTGACTGCACTAGCCCCGTGTGTGATCTCTGGGGATTATTCCACCTATTTCTTTCTGGTGATTCTTTCTCTGGCTCTCAGCATATGCATACCCCAATCAATAATTCACTGGAGATTCAAGGGAAACCCTCTGCAGAAATCTGGAGTTGTCTCTGGGCAGGTCTCTCTGTGCAACTATCTTTCTGGTACTTGGTGTTACAAATTCTAGCTGCCTTGGCTTCCCTGAATCCTTAGTTCTGCCATTTTAACTCTGGGAGCCACCAGGCTCTGTTTTGGGTTCTCCTTCTTGTAACTGCAGCATGGACACTTTCTTTAAACATTAATTTGGGTGCAATTCTAGGGCTTATTTTGTTAGTTACCATCCTTTCAGGATTGCTCGCCTGGGGTACCTGTTGTCCAATGTCTGAAACCTGTTGTTTCATGTCTTATGTCCACTTTTGGTAAGTTTTAAAGTTTTATCCTTTACATTTAATTATTGATCATTCTGGAATAGATTTTTCTTTTTAATAGCTTATAGCAGGTGTTATGGACTGAATTGTGCCCACCTCCCAAATTTATATGCTGAAACCCTAATCCCCAAGGTGACTATATTTGGAGAGAGGGCCTTTAAGCAGGTAATTAAGATTAACTGTGGTTATTAGGGTGGGGCCCTGGTCCAGTAGGACTTTGGCCTTATAAGAAAATAGAGAGAGACACACACACTAGGGATGCATGTGTACAGAAGAAAGCTCATTTGAGAACAGAAAAAAGCAGCAATCTGCAAGCCAAGGAGGAGGGCTTCACCGGGAGACCAACCCTGCCAGCACCTTGGTCTTGGACTTCCAGCCTCCAAGACTGGAAAAATAAGTATCTGTTGTTTAAGCTTCTTGGTCAATGGTATTTTGTTGTGGCAGCCCTAGGGGACTAATATAGGAAGGATCCAACCTCATATTGACCATCTCATCTTTTCTTCACCGAACTGCAAAATAACCTCTACCATATAGTAAATGTCTGATTTCTGAGCTTTTGGTTCTGTTCCACTGGTTCATTTGTCTATTTCTGCTCTAAGACAATACTGCCTTCATTATTAGAGTTTTAAAATATCTTATATTTTAATATTCACTCAATATTAAAATGGTTGAATATTTAGTACCTTACTCCTCTTCATCCAGATTGTTGGTCATTCCTGACACATTGCTCTTTTGTATACATTTTAGAATCAGTATGTCAAGTTCCACTGGAAACACTGTCAAGATTTAATAGTGCTGCATTGAAACTATGGCTCAAGTTAGGGAGTATTGACCTATTTAGAGTTTTGAGTCTTCCTTTTCATGAATATAGGATCTTTCTCTATTGAGTTTGTTTTTAACATCTTTCAATAGCATTTTACAGCTTGTCCATAAAAGTCTTGCATAATTTTTTGTGAGGTTTGTTCTTAAGTGCATTCTTGTTTTTGTTGCAATTGTAAATGGACATTTGGAGTCCATTTGTCCTTTGTGGCTAGTATATTTAAATGAATTGATATTTATGTGTTTGTCTTTTGGTCAACTACTTTGCCAGACTCATAATTCCAATCATTTGTCTAGATTCTTTGAGGTTTCCTATGTATGTATATTATCTGTGAAAAATGACAGTTTTTGTTCCTTCCTTTCTAATTCTTGTATCTATTATTTCTTTCTCTTGCCTTATTGTATTGATTAATTTGTTGTTTCATATTCTGCATGCTTTCACATTATTTTTAAATTAATTCTTCATGAATTGTTTTGGATAAATAAGTCACACTCAGTGTTTTATTTTGAAATGTTTCCATGTGCCCATGGCAGGGGGCGGGGGGATATTGAATTCAGTAGTGGCTTGATAAAGCCCATGAAAGTTCCACCGTTTGAAGTAATCTTTTCTTTCTTTTTTTTTTCTTAGCCTAGGTCTCACTCTGTTGCCCAGACTGTAGTACAGTGGCTTGGCATGATCATGGCTTTCTGCAGCCTACATCTCCTGGGCCCAAGCAATCCTCCTGCCTTGGCCTCCCAAAGTGTTAGGATTACAGGTGTGAGCCATTGTGCCTGGCCCTGAAGTATACCATGTCTCATCATGACCTCTGAAAGGCAAACTTCTTTCACTTAAAATTTAATAACTACAACTACTCTTTTTACTTTCAAACAAAACTGGATGTTCTTCTTTGCTCATCTCTCCAGTGCATCTTTATTTGATTTACGTGTAATCTAGGTAAACTTGGCAATTTGGTTGGAAACAGTATACAAACAAGGTAAAATATGTAACTTTTGGTCTTGGAGTAAGCTGTCCAGGATCCCATAAAAGTTCCTCTTCCTCCTGATCAGGGTCACTTACCCCCTGCTATGATACTGACTTATCACTCCCCAGTCCCTAGTCTCAAAGAATCACAAGGAGTACCCCAGGGTACATAAAGCTTGTAGTTCAATAGTACTCTTGCTGTGTCCCTTGGCAAGCGTGGGACCCCAAGAGTGATCATGTTTGGGACCTTCAACCTTTCAGAGCCCAGAATTGTGAGGATGAGAAAGACAAATTCCCAAGTGGATCGTGGGAATAAGCCACAATTGCTTCGAGTCTTAGGTTTGTAGACCACTGTATTCTTCCTGTTTGAGAGATAGCACAGCTCTCTGACTAAATGCATGTGCCATATCCTGGAAAATGGTATCGGATCCTTCTGTAATATAATCTCAGAACTGGCAGTGAAGTTGTACCTTTAAGAGGTCATTCAGATGTTCACTTTGGCAGCACATCTACTACCAGTGGAGAAAGACGAGAAGATCCGCATGGCCCCCGTGCAAGGACGACACTCAAATTCATAAAGCATTCCATATTTTTTTGCTTAATCAAATGGATTTAATAGACATCTACAGAACACTCCACTCAACATCTATAGAGTGCACATTCTACTCATCAGCATGTGGAATATATTCCAAGATCAATCACATTCTTGGACATAAATCAAGGGTGAACAAATTTCAAAAGATCAAAATAATGTCATGCATCTTTTCAGATCACAGTGGAATGAAAGTAAATATCACCACCAACAAGATCCCCCCAAAATACACAAAGACATGGACACTAAACAACATGCTGCTGAACAACTTCTGGGTCAACGTGGAAATCAAGACAGGAATAAAAACACCCTTGGAAATAAATGAAAACAAAGACACATCTTATCAGAATCCCTGGGATGCCATGAAAACAGCGTTAAGAGGAAAATTCATACCACTGCATGCACACGTCAAGCAAACAGGAAGATCACAAGTAGACAACTTAATGTCACACCAAGGGAGCTGGAATGGCAAGATCATCCAAATCCTAACTTCGGCAGAAGAATCCAGATCACCAAGATAATTGCAGGACATAGAAGACAAAAATATCCTAGAAAGGATCGTTCCTGGGGTGCAGGGTTGCAAGACCATAAATGTAATTCAGCACATTAACATATGTAAAACCAAGAACCACATGATTATACCAGAAAAGGCACTTGACAAAATCTAGCAGCCCTTCTTCATAAAAACCCTCGAGTACCTCAGCACAGAAGAAACATTCCTCAAAACAGTAGGAGCCATCTATGATAAACCCACAGCCAACATTTTGCTTAATGAGCAGAAGCTGGAAGCATTTCCCCTAAGAATGGAAACAAGACAAGGATTCCCACTCTCACCCCTCCTGTTCAACATAGTACTGGAAGTCCTAGCCAAAACAATCAGGCAAGAGAAGGAAATCAGGAGTATCCAAATGGGAAAAGGGGAAGTTAAGGTATCCCTCTTTGTGAACGATATGATTCTATACCTTGAAAACCCTAGGGAGTTTGTCAAAAGCCTCCTCACACTGATAAATGGACTCTGGTAAAGTCTTGGGTTACAAAATCAACGTGCAAAGACAGTTGCATTTCTACACAGCAGCATCAAGCAGGTGGAGAACCAAATAAAAAGGACAATCCCATTCACAATAGCCACAGAAATTCGAAATACCCTAGCATCCACCTGACCAGAGAAGTGAAAGACCTTTACAACAAGAAGTACAAAATGCTGCTCAAAGAAATTAAGGATGACACAAACAAAAGAAAAAAATCCCATGCTCATGAATTGGAAGATTCAATATTGTTAAGACATCCAAGATGATCTATAGATTCAATGCAGTACCCATCAAATTACCAACAACATTTATCTAGACTTTAGAACAATGCTTTTCAAACTTTTCTGATTAGAAATCTTAATAAGAATGACTGTTAAATACAGATTCCTGGAACCCTGATATACCTTCTGAAACTATCCAGAGTAGAAAAGTAGAAATCTTTTGTTGTTATTGTTGATTCTCAGGCATAGGAGGTTGTGCTAATCATGGCTCCATGCAAGGTCTCCTTCTGATGCTATTGATTCTTTCATTCTCATATCTCATTTCCTTTCCTCTCCCGCCCTCACAGGCATCCGTTTTAACATTTGTGATGTGTTACCTTTTTGTTTGTATGTATATTTACAATATAGATAGTTCTGTCTTGCATGCATGTATTTTTAATTTATGTAAATATGAATGTGTTTTATTTATCTCTGTTTCTCACTTTTTCCATTAGGTCCTATGTATTTTAGGTCCATTCGTATTGTTGTGTGTACATTTAAGTCTTTGTTTCTAATCACAGCATACTATTCCTTGGTGTGCATTTATTACCTAATAACAAATCCTGATGCCAGGTTTAAACGGTGTTACAGGAGGCTGACTATCTGGACACACTCAGTTTTTGTTGTTGTTGTTGTTGGAGTCTCACTCTGACACCCAGACTGGAGTGCAGTAGCACACTCATGGCCACTCCAGCGGGCTCAGGCAATCCTTCCGCCTCAGCCTTCCAAGTAGCCGAAAGTACAGGTGTGCACTACCACGCCTGGCTATTTTTTGATTTATTGTAGAAGTGAGGTCTCGCTGAGTTGCCCGGGTTGTTCTCAAACTCGTGGTCCCAGGCAATTCCCTCACCTCAGCCTCCCAAAGTGCTGGGATTACAGGATTGAGTCACTGAGCCAAGTCTCAGTTTTTTTGTTTTTGTTTTTGTTTTTGCTTTTTTAAAAGAAAAATCATGTTGGCATATGTATTAGTTTGCTAGGACTGCTATAACAAAATATCACAGACCTGGTGGTTTCAACAACAGAAGTTTATCAACTCCCCACTACTTCAAATACTACAGCTACAAACAACCTAATTCTTTTTCTAATAGGCTAGATTATCCTTCTCATTTGGTGAGATTATCATTTATTTAGTGAATATTGAGTAAACACGTACAGATGAAAGGGGGGCAAATCTCATACTTTCCAAATAGTCATTGAATACCAGGCCTGAAGGAGGACTAGACATCCAGTTATTTTCCAATCAAGAGCAATAACCCTACAGAACAATCTTTATTTTGATGATACTAACTTTAATGTATTTGGTGGTCCTAGCGATTCCCAGGTAGTTTATAACCAGGCTTATGAAAAGGCTGAAGGTTCTTTGCTTCGGGCTTCTATTTATTTGGAGCCAGTGATAGGAATACCCTAGTTACACCCTTGAGACAACCCTGACTCAAAAGGAAGTTTTGCAAACAAGAGCCATCTCCCGCAAGCACTCCTGAGGACAGTCCAGGATGAATATCAGTCCGGCTCAGTTTGGAGTCATCAAATGCGCTTAAGCAGAAGCCAGTTGTCACGCATGGTAGTGCAGGTATTTTTAAAAACTGAGCACAGCAGAGGCTTCCCCATCAATTCTGGCTGGCCTCAATTTGTTGCCTGAAGCTATATTGCAGAACCTGTGATGTATTGCCAGAGGGGTCACTGGAGGATTGTGTATTTGCTCAAAGGTATTCTAACCCTCTTGTCTCTGCCCATAAGTCATCACACTGAAATGCATGTATTGGCAAAAACTACCCCGGCTGCCCAGGGCTTCTTATGACAAGCCTTTCAGATCTTCTGCCATCTATCTAACAATATGGGGAAAAACATATATATCTCTTGAAATAATAAGCACGGCACCAAGACTGTGGAATCTGAAGGTAAGCCAAGAGGTTAAAAAAACTCGTGGTAACAATTTGAGGTAACAGTTCCACATTTGTAAGTACATCCCTTATTTGCCTGGTTCAGAGAATTAGGATTGGTTATTATTACAAAATGTAGGGGCTGGGCGTGGTGGCTCAGTCCTGTAATCCCAGCACTTTGGGAGGCCAAGGCGGGAGGATTGCTTGAGCCCAGAAGTTCGAGACCAGCCTGGGCAACATAGCGAGATCTTGTCACTATTAAAAAAAAAAGAAAGAAAGAAAAAGAAGAAAATGTAAGGACAGAAATACGAGAATAAACTGTAGGTTCCTCATGTAGATTGTGCCACTGCGGTGCAAATGGTATCCAAATTCCAGCCTCTTCTTTGCTCAGCCCAGGGCTGTCGAAAACGGGCCCATTTTTCTAATTAGTCTGCCCACAGGGGGCGCCTTTTTCTAATTGGTCAGTCAAACGAGGACACATTTTGGGGGATTTGGATGAGATTTCCATTCCCCCTGTTCAGAGGCACTTTACATTCTAGCAGTGGCCCTGCAGGGAGGGACATTGTGCCATTCATTTTTCAAGCCTCAGTGCTAGACCTGGTGAACTGCGATGATGGGCAATTAAATACAAATTTGTGCAACTGAATATTTGTCCAACTGGGATTTGTGACTTTAAGATCCTTGCCTGTCCCTCACATGAAAGCTGATAAATCCATTTATCTGCCTCCACAGTTAGATGGTCAGTTCCCATTTAGGGATGGGCATCATATGTCCATTGCTTTCATGATCCCCAAAGTAACGTGTATAGTGTTGTGTCCGAAATAGATATTCAATAAACATTGTTGAATGGTTCACCCAAATAAAACAGGGGGTTTGTTTCAAAAAAAAACCTGTATGGTAATGCCTAGTTATCCCATATGAGAACTGTTTCTAGAGTTTATTTGCTGAGACTCCTCTTGCAAGTAGCTTTTAATGCAGAAAGGTGAAATCCCTACAGGCAAATTTTAATTTATACAAGTGTTCCAGAGAGAGGGCCCTGAAGGTATACAGGTGTTTCTTCACACAGGTGAGTCAAGCAGTGGGGAAAAAATGGTTTCTGGGTCTCTTAAAGAGACAGAATGTTTCAATACAGGCAAAGAGATAGAATCATTCTTCTCTTTCCTTATTTCCTGTAAACACCTGGACTTCTTATATTTATAGGCAAATGAAGGGTCGAATTGGTTTATTATTCCATCTAACCTTACTCAGAAAGAATGACTTCAAGCAATTACAAATAGAAACTGGGGCTGGGTGAAGTGGCTTACACTGTAATCCCAACACTGGGAAGCTGAAGCAGAAGGATCACTTGAGCCCAAGAGTTTGAGACCAGCCTAGGCAACACAGGGAGACCTTGTTTCTCTCTCTCTCTCTTTTTAAAAAATTTTTTCTTATAAATATGTGGGGTACATTTCAGGGTTAGGTATATAAATATTGATCATGCAAGTACCCTTGTTGATGAGGTATGCCCCTCCCTCCCCTAGTAGTTTCCCTCAACTGCCAATCCCTCCTACCCCCCACAGTTTCCTACTACTGCTAATCTCTTTCTCTTAAAAAAAAAATTAGCTGAGGAGGAAGGATTACCTGAGTTCAGGAGATGACAGAGGCTGCAGTGAGCTGTGATCATGCCATTGCACTGTAGCCTGGGCAACAGAGTGAGACCCCAATTCAAAGCAAAGCAAACAAACAAAAAATAGAAACAAATAACATGCTAAATAACACTTGAACCCCGCAGTCCCGTCCCTTATTTTTCATGAGAACTTATTCATAAGAAGGAAAGAAATGTTCCAAAAGGTTAATGAGGTTTCCATGGATATTGAAATACTTCTATTTTCTTTTTCCCACTTGCTCAGAATTTCCACAATTTTTATAAGTGGCATAAACTTTCATGGGATAAAATGTTTTAAAAAAAACAACACAGCATTCTGCTCTCTCTCAGCACATGAGTGGGTATAAGACCCAATCTGGGATGCTTAGACTCCTTTCCTAGGATTTTTTTCATTTGAAGCTGGAGGGGAAGGGAGTCAAATCTCTGAAGTCACATAACTAGAAGGATGTGATTGGTTTATGATTTCATCTAACCTTCAAGCTTAGATGGAATCATAAACCAATCATAAACATAGAATTGCTTGGAAATAGTGTGCCTGATATATTCTTCTCTGGAAAAAGCCTGGCCACACAAGAAAGACTAAAAATCAAGCATACACAGAGATAGAGAATTTAGAAGTCAGTCAGAC
Organism: Tarsius wallacei; assembly: GCA_963574415.1. Classification (NCBI taxonomy): domain Eukaryota; kingdom Metazoa; phylum Chordata; class Mammalia; order Primates; family Tarsiidae; genus Tarsius; species Tarsius wallacei. Next base: position 17,371 of record CAUYQG010154529.1, read on the forward strand.
AACATTTGAATGGAATGTCCCTTCAATATTTGTTTACTTTAGCTCACTTGGGATTAATTTTTAAAATATTAACTAAGCACCCACTGTGTGATACATGCCAGGAGCCATGATAGATGTTAAGTATGCAAGGGGAACAAGACAAGATTGCTGGGGTTTGCATATTGCCTCTTTGTTATTTTGGAATAATAAAGTAAATATACACTCTTTGGTGAAATATCCTGCAGTCTTGCTGTAACACTACCTCTGAAATACAATGAAACTGGATTTCTTCTCCAGGTCAACATGGAGAAACAGGGTCCTAATTTACCCTCCCTCTTGAAACAACCCAAAATCAGACAAAATGCATGATGCAATGATTCTTTAGGAGAGTGGAGATGATCTTTGAGACACTGAAAGTAATAAGGTAAGACTTACAATCACCTCAGTTTACTGACTTGAGAGAATTTCCAGGCTGTGGTGCAGGAAGGACAAACTCAGGAGGATCACAGCCAACTTCTTGAGTGGAGGAGATGGAGTTGAGAATCCAGGTAGACTGAGATGACTAGAGTTCCTAGGACAGAGAATTGGAGAAAAGAGAATGGCACAGAGAGAAAAATTCAGAGACCTGCATAAATGCATGTGAGAAAATCAGAAAAGAAACTACTTGAAAAAGATTAGAATACAGATTGCCTAGGGTTCATAAAGGGCTGGGAAAGTGCCTATTCCCACCACCAACCAGACTGGAAAAACTCGTAATCCATGGGGCAGAAGGGTCTTTCCTGAGTAGTGAGGATTACTCCTGGACTACACACTGCTCTGGACCTACCTGACAAATTTTCAAAAGAAGACAAAAATCAAACTATCTGCAAGTAAGATAGCTATATCTCAGAAAAAATATCAGGTATAGTTATAGAAAATATTAAACATATCCAATACCCAACAAAGTGAAATCCACATTGTCTGGAATCTAACCCAAAATTACCAGACATGAAAAGAAACTGGAAAATGTGACTCACAATGAGGAAAAAACCCAACTAATCAAAACCAACCCAGAACTGACACAGATGTTAGGATTAACAAAGACATTAAAACACCTATTATAACTTTATTCAATATATTTTAAAAGTGGGGCAACCCCCTCGGGTCCCCCCCCACTGTGGGAGTTTTTCTGTCCTCTCAATAAATCCTGCTTTCTAAAAAAAAAAGTGAACAAGGAAAAAGAAAGTTTTTGGTTTTGGTTTTTTTGAGTTGGAATCTCACTCTGTTGCCCAGACTGAAGCGCAGTGGCATGCTCACGGCCACCCCAGCATTGACTTGCTGGACTCCAGTGATCCTTCCGCTTTAGCCTTCCAAGTAGCTAGAACTACAGGCACGTGCTACCATGCTAATTTTTTGAGTTTTGGGTTTTTTTAAAAAAATTAAACTTCTAGAGTGAAAGCTGCAATGTCTGAAATGAAAACCTCACTGAATAGAATTAATGGCAAACGGAACATTACAGAAAAAAAGATTAGTGAACTTTAAGATACAGTAGTAGAAACCATATGAAACAGAGAGAACAAAGAATGAAAAGAAAATAAATAGGACCAGTGTCTAATGGAACAACTTCAAATGCCCTAATAAAGGTATAATTAGAGTTCCTGAAGAAGGAGGGGCCAGAAAAAGCATTTGAAGAAATAATATTGAAAATTTCCTAAATTTTCTGAAAACTATAAACTCATCAATCCAAGAAGCTAAGCAAACCCCTGGCACAAGAAAAACGAAGAAAATGACACCAGCACCTCAGAAAAAGAGAAGGCACTAATTGCTGTCATCAGGATTGAGAGTGACATCACTTCAGGGTCTACAAATATTTAAAGGAGAATGAAAAAATATTATGAACAATTTTGTGCCAAGAAGTTCGACAATTTACAGGAAATGGACGAATTCCTTAAAAGATACATGCGATCCAGCTCATTCAAGAAGACATAAATAACCCAAGTAGCCCATATCTCATAAAGAAATTGCATTTATATTTAATCCTCTCCCCTGCTAGAGAAAACTGGTAAGTAACACCAAATCTACATAAACTCTTCCAGAAAATTGAAGGGAGGGAACATTTCCCAGTTCATCCTATGAGACTAGCTTTACCCTGATACAAAAATCAGAGACAGACCTTAAAAGACCTTAAAAGAAAAGAAAGCTACATACCAACTTGCCTCAGGAAACCAAATGCAAAAATTCTAAACAAAATTTTAGAAAACTGAATCCAACTTTACAAAAAAGAGATAATATACATCATGACCCCATGAAGTTTGACCCAGCAATACAAGTTGGTTTAATACTAGAAAATCAATCAAGGGCAACTTATTGAGACCTTGTCTCTACAATAAAACAAAAATTTAGGCAGGTATCGTGGCATACACCAGTAGTTCTAGCTACTCAGAAGGCTAAGATGGAAGGATCTCGTGAGCTTAGCAGGTCAAGACCGTGGTGGCCAGGAACATGCTACTGCACTCCAGCCTGGGTGACAGAGTGAGACTCTGATTTAAAAAAAAAAAACTACTTACAATAGCATAAAAAATATGAAATACTTAGGGCTACATCTGACAAAATATTTGCAAGTTTAATACACTGAAAGCTATAAAACATTGCAGAAAAAAAGTAAAGAATACCTAAACAAATGGGAAGACATACCATCAGGGATATAAAAGACTCAATATTGCTAAGATGTTAATTCTCCTGAAATGTTTCTATAGATTCTCAGTCAAAACCACAGCAGATGTTTTTGTTGAAATTGACAGACTGATTTAAAAATTCTTATGAAAACGTAATCCTAGAAAAGCCAAAATTAATTTGAGAAAGAACAAAATTAGAAGACTAACATCTGACTTCAAGACTTATTAAAAAGCCAGACTGTGTGGTATTGCCATAAAGACAGATTCATAGACCAATGCACAAAAATACAGATTCCGGAGATAAACCCACACAGGTGTGGACAACTAATTTTTGACAAGGTACAAAGGCAATTCAGTGGAGAAAGAACAGTCTTTTTCAGTAAAAGGAACTAAAACAATTCTGTGTCCATATGCCAAAAAAATGTACTTTGATCCATTCCTCATACCTTCTAAAAAAATCAGCTCAAAATGTATCATATCCTTAAATGTAAAACATAAAACTATAAAACATCTAGAGAAAAATATAGAAAACATTCTTTATGTCCCTGGGTTAGGTAAAGATTTCTTAGATGTGACACCAGAAGCACTATCTTGAAAACTGGCATAATGGACTTCATCAAAATTAAATGCATCTTCAGTTTTGAAAGGCACTACTAAGAGTATGAAAAAACAAATTACGGATTGGGAAAAATGTTTGCTAAGTAGTTATTTGATGTACCAGTTTCCTATTGCTCTGTAACAAAGAACCGCTAAGTTAATAGTTTAATACAATATCAACTTAATATTTTACATTTCTGAAGGTCAGAAGTCCAAAATGAGTCTTTAGGAACTTGAAATCAAGGTGTCAACAGGACTGGTTCTTTCTAGAGGCTGTCAGACTGAATATGTTTGAATCTTTTCCAGCTTTTAGGGGCTGCCAGCATTCCTGTTTCCTGGCCACAGAACTCTAATCTCTGCTTTTATAGTCCCATGGCTGTCTTTTCCCACAGTGACTTTCTGGCCTCTCTCTTATGAAGACTCCTGTAATTTCATATGGGGTCCCCCCAGATAATCCAGGACAATCTTTCATCTCAAGATCACTAACTTAATCACATCTGCAAAGTCTCTTTGCCAAACAAGGTAACATGTTCACAGGTTCTGGGGATTAGGTAGTGAACATCTTTGTGGGGCATTACTCGGTGTACCACATCTGATAAAGAACTTGTATCCAGAATATATAAAGAACCATCAAGACTCAATGACAAGAAAACAACCAACCAAATTTAAAAGTGAGCAAAAGATTTAATCAGTTTGAAACAGACACAACCAAAAGAGACACACAAGTGGCAAATAAGTACATGAGTATTAGTCTTATACTTATTGGCTACAATCAATCAGTTTGACTATATCAATGAGTGGGGATATAGAATAACAAACTCTCATCCACTGCTGGTAGGAATGTAAAATCATATAATCACTTTGGAAAGCAGCTTAAAAATTAAATAGTTACCTATTATATGATTCAATGCTTCCACTCCTAGGTATTTACTCAAGGGAAATGAAAGCATTTGTCTATTTTACAATGAGTGGACATTCTGAAGATAAAGCATTCTATCTACTTGTACAGAAATGTTCACAGCAGCTTTATTTGTAATAGCCCCAAACTGAAAAGACCACAATGTCCATAAAAAAGGGAACAGATAAATTATGGTATAGTCATGCCATCGAATACTACTGCAACAAAAAGAAATAAACTACTGATACACGCGACAAGATGAATAAACTCTCATCCTCCCCGAAAGGGTATATACCATATACATATGACGTATATATAAATCTAAAAAATACAAACTAATCTATAGTGACAGAAAAACAGATTAGTGGATGCTTAGGGAATGAGGGATTCCAGAGAGAGGCAAGGAGGAGGGATTAGAAAGGGAATAGGAATAAACTTTTGATGTTGCTGAATGTTCATTATCTTGATTGTGCTGATGGCTCCCCAGATATGTAAATATGTCAAAACTTATCACATTTTACACGATCGCATGTCAATGATACTTCAATAAAGCTATTTTTATTTCTTTTTTTAATTTTTAATTTTAAATATGTGGAGTACAATTCAGGGTTAGGTATACAAATGTTCATTATGCAGGTATCCTGGTTGATGAGGTGTATCCCCCCATCCCCTGGCAGTTTCTCACTACTGCCAATGCCTTTCTTATAACATTACAATAGTTGATCAAGGTCCGCTTATGAGTGAGAACATGTGACACCCAGTTCTTTGTTTCACTCAGTGTTATAATCTCTAAGTCCATCCAAGTTGTTGTGAAGCTCATAATTTTGTCTTTCTTTATGGCTGCCTAACTTTCCATTGTGCATGTGTACCACAGTTTTTTTATCTAGTCCACTTTTGGCGGGCAGCACAGTTGGTTCATGTTTTTGTTATTGTGAATAATACTGCAATAAACATGCATGTGCAGGTATCTTTTTCACAGAGTGATTTGAGTTCCTCCATGTATATTCCCAGTAGGGGGATTGCAGGGTCATATGGGAGGTCAATTTTTAGATCTTTTAGGAATCGCCACAGTTTTCCACAGAGGCTGTACTAGTTTACACTCCTACTAACAGTGTAGAAGTGTTCCCCTTTCCCCCACATCCTCTCCAGCATCTGTTGTTTTTTGAGTTACTGATGATGGCCATCCTGACTGGAGTTAGGTGGTATCTCAGTGTGGTTTTAATTCGCGTTTCTTTGATGGCTAGTGAGGCTGAGCATTTTTTCATGTGTTCGTTGGCTGCTCGTATGTCTTCTTTTGAGAAGTGTCTATTCATATCTTTGGCCCACTTTGTAATGGGGCTGTTTGTTTTTTTCTTTTTGGCACATTTGAGTTCCTTGTAGAAGTGTACAAGTTCCTAGATGTTAGGCCTTTGTCAGATATACGGGATTGGCAGTAGTGGGAAACTGCCAGGGGAGGTGGGGGCACACCTCATCAACAAGAGTTCTTGCATAATGAACATTTGTATAACTAACCCTGAATTGTACCCCACATATTTAAAATAAAAAATAAATAAATAAATACTACTTGGAAGGCTGAGGTGGAAGGATCACCTAAGCCCAGCAGGTCCAGGCTGCAGTGGCTCTGAGTATGCCACTGCATTCCGGCCTGGGCGACAAGAGTGAGACTCCAACTCAAAAATAAATAAATAAATAAATGGCTCCAAGTAGATATACAAGAGTTTGGAGAACAATTGTGCTAAGAAAAAAGAAAAAAGAATGAAATAGATGTGGAAAAGAAAATAAATGAGAGTTACATTAGAATAAAGGAGTGTTGTTACTAGTGAAAACATAAAATATAAAAGAGAAGATTTAGAAAATAAATAAAATTAAATTATTAAAGAAAATGACAGATAAGAAGATTAAATATGCATAATTAATATCCCTGAAGGAAAAAAAAAACCCAAATAATTAAACAGAAACATAGATGTAATTTAATAAAATTCCCATAAATAAAATAAGTCACAAATCAAAAGACTAAAAAGGCACATCATCATGCCTTAGGAAAAATTGATGGAAATGACCAGTAATAATTATATCTCAGTAAAGTCTCTAGACTTCAAATCTAGAAAAGGAATTCTTGATTTCCAGGTTAGAGTTGAATGGCATGTTAGTCCAGGTTCTCCAAGAAGCAGACACCAAGAAAAGATTCAATGTGCAAGAGACTGGGGTTTGGAGACGTGGTAACACCTACAAGTACGAGAGAAAATGAGGAGGGAGCCAGAGGAAATGGATGGAGTCCTCAGGTCATGATACGGTTGTGATTCCTGTGAAGGAGAGAAGGAAGGAAGGATGATGGGGGAGAGGGAAGGAAGCAAGCCAGCCAAGTCTTAGAGTGTAAAGCACTTCTTAGAAAATGAGACAAGTCTAGTGGGCATCACTGACAATTTGAGGGGCCTCACATCTCCCGGGAATGGGCCTGCCTTAGTATTGCTGTCACACTGTGTCACTGAGTGGGAGTATCTAGTGGGAAAGCATGCCCTCCTACCAAACACAGTGTTGGATTTTGGAGCACAACTGCAGCCTTCCATCAATTATACTCCATGCAGGAGGACATCTTAGAAGTGTGTTTTCTTGGCTTTCACAGATGGAATTAGGCATTTATCTCCATTCCATTTGAAAACTTTACTGACATAATGGTAAAGAAATAAAAAGATGGAAACAAAGAGAATGGGAAAAAAGGAAAGCTTATGTCAACAGCATTTTGAAATTGGAGAGCAGGTGGTAATTGACATAGCAGACCAGAGATAGCTGAAACTTAGGCCAGTACGTGTGTAAAGCTCACAAGAAACAAAATAATTGCTCTCATCGTAACTCATATACTAAAGGTAACAGGTAGTCCTAAAGACAGAAGTAAAGAGCACATTGAAAACAGGAGAACTGATTTTAAGTATTTTCAAAGAGCAATTAAACCCCTCCATTACTTCCCTACCCCAAATAGCCATGAAACTTTCTCCGCGGATAACTGGAAATTGCTCATTGGAGAACCTGACCTCGATAGACTGACTCTGGACTTGGGGACATCATGAATACCTTGTGTGTAGGGATGACAAAAGCTTACTTACTAAGAGGTAACAACGATTTTCCCAAATCTTCTCAGGTCACAGAATTTTTGCAGCCATGTTAGTCCTTGCCTAATCTCAACTCACAACTGGGCTATTTCTTTTGGCTGAAAGTGATTGGTTACAAGAGAAAAGACCAGCAAAGAAAGGTAAAAGTGTCTCTTAATAATTCCCCAGTGAAGCTCACCCAATTTCCAAACCCTAGCAATGTATTTTGAGTCCCAATCCACTTTTCAGTGCCTCACTCTTAACATGAAGGATCAATTGTGAAGAAAGTCTCTAAAATAAAAGACAGAAGAAAACAAAGAAAAACAATTGTGGAAGTAAAAAATGAAAAGAGAAGCAGAAAACCTTAAGATTAAATTTTATTTACTTACTTATTTTTATTTTTTTATTAAAAATTTTTTTTTTATTTTAAAGATGTGGGTGCAATTCAGGGTTAGGTATACAAATGTTCATTATGCAGGTACCCTGGTGATGAGGTGTGCCCCCTTTCCCCAGGCAGATTACTACTGCTGCCAATCCCGCTTCCCCGCCCCCCTCCTGGCAGTTTCCCGCTACTGCCAATCCTTTTCTTATAGTATTATGACAATTGTTCAAGGTACACTTATGAGTGAGAACATGTGATACTCAGTTCTTTGTTTCTGTGATGTTCGTAATTCAATGGGTATTGTGTTAAATCTGTGGATTACCTTGGGTAGGGTGGACATCTTAACAATGTTGATTCCTCCTATCCATGAGCATGGAATAAGAAAAACACATTTTATATATATATATATATATATATATATATACACACACACAAATATATATATATACATGTATATACACAAATATAAATATATGGAAAAATCCTATTAACAAAACACATTTTGAAAAAGAAGAACAATCTTGGCAGTAGTTCCAGCACGGTGGGTCAACACCACCAGCGACACATACAATACACTTTCTGTTTCTTTCTATCCATTATACTTCACTATAGAAATACCAACCCTTTTAGGTGTCAATATAGTCTATTGCCAACATTTTATGCTGCAACTGGTAAGCAGTAGGGCTTCACTAGCAAATGATCTGCATTTCTCTCAAACTCACCTGAATATGGAGTCCATTTACTCAATTAGTCTTCTTTATTTATAGAATTCTGTGAATGTAAATCTCACATACACACACACACACACACACACACACACACACAGTGCTTAGCCCTGCTAGGAGTATACAGATGTTTACAAAAACAGAACCTGTTCCCTCAAGGAGGTAACATTCTGGCCAGTTGTGGTGGCTCATGCTTATAATCCCAGCAGTTTGGGAGGCCAAGGCAAGAGGACTGCCAGAGTCCAGGAGTTTGAGACTAGCCTGGGCAGCATGGTGAACTCTCATCTCTACAATAAATTGAAAAAAAAAATCAGCCAGGAGTGGTGACATGTGTCCAGCTCCTCAGAGGGTTGAGGTGGAAGGATTGCAGATCCCAGTGGGTTAGGCTGTGTAGCCTGATCATGCTACTGGACTCTTTCCTGGGCAACAGAGTGAGACTCCAACTCAAAAAAAAAAAAAAGAAGAAGATAACAGTCTGTTTAGGAAGCTCCCACACACATATGAAACAGTTTGGTAGTAAGTAGCATGGTAGGACCTGTGATAATACCAAATAGATGGTCAAAGACCTCAGAATGAGAGCTTGGACAAGGAAAGGAGAGCAGCAGGAATACTTGTGTTGGTCCCTGCCTACCATGCACTTTCCATCTCATGTAAAAATTCCTATTAGAGTGTCTTTACTTAGAAAATACATTTTGAGCACCCTAAAATGTTCTCTTCTCACCTGGTCTTCTTATGGATTTGTCTGTCCCTACCTGGTCTCCATGGTCATTATTCCAGTGATGCCCTTCCCAGCATGTTCCTCCACCATTTTTACTTACTGTCAATATCCAGCCTTCCACTGTCCCCACCATCCACCTTCCCAGCTACTTTGCAGAGTTGTCAGGGCCTCCTGGAGTTATGAGATGCAACCTGATTCTTGTTGATCCTTGTTAGCAATACTCATTGACTCTAGTACATGTCCTCATAAAAATTACTTCATATATTACCCCATGTCTTTACTCTTAATAAATAATATTTTCTACCATTTCAGACAAAGATCATACAACATAAATATTTCTACCTAAATATATTTCCTACAACCAGTTTTTTACTTATAGTTTCAGAGTAACTAACCCCTCAATTTGTACCTCTCCTACTAGTCAGAAAACTAATTGCAATAAATAAATTTCTACTCTCTTAATATCTTCTCTCTCTCTCTCTCTCTCTCTTATTTTCCTTTTTATCTTCAAACAAAACAAAACAAAAATAACAAACCATTTTTCTTTTCCCAGGTACTTATTTTATTCATTGCCCTGTTCTCCCCCGCTTTTGTTTCTACATTTTGTGAATATATAATTTGGCTCCATTTCATTCTCTGTTTACCTATTTACTTTACACTGTCATGTAATCTGGCATCAGCACTCATCACTAAATTGCTCCTTATCTTTTTCTTCAAACCACAACCCATGCTCCTCCTCCTCCCTTCTTTCTGCAGGATTTTAGCACAGGGCCTTGCCCTTTTAAAACTCACAAAGTGGAGAGTGGGGGAAAATGGCGGCCAAGACTGTTGGACTATGCGAGTCCTGGTGTGAGTGGGTGCGTGTATGGAAAATTTTGTGTATGTGCTGGTGAGCAAGTGCACATGTGAGTGGCTGAGTGAGTGCTAGGGAGCTAGCGGTCAGGTCTCTCCTAGTGCAGCAGTTGGAGTCACAGCTGCTGGACGAGGACCCTAGTGATCCCTGGGACACAGAAGCTGAGTGCCATTTTTTAAAAATCAACAAAATCCTTCCTGGGAAGAAAATACTGGGAGAAACTGACTAAGTGGGGACTCATGAGCAAGTGGCCAGGGCCCTGGTGCAGCAGCTGGTGCCGCAGCTTCTTTGCTTGGTCCCTGACTCTTCCCAGGTTGCAGAAGCTAAGTGACTTTTTTTTTAAAGGACAAAAGTTTTCTTGTAAGAAAATGGTGGGGAGAGACTGCCACTCCATGCTCTGCCTCACCAGTGCAGTTAGAGACACCGCCAGCTACAGGTTTTGCCTCACAACTTCAGTGCCCGGCAGGGCACTGCCAGCAGGAGTTGTGGAGGGAATCCGGAGGCAGAGTCCCATGGAAGAGGACAAGAGAGGCACACCACCACCATCTTGAAGGTGGGGCAGGAAAGTGTTCGGACTTGCTCACCACTGGAACAACAGACCCAATCTCTGTGACTGGCAGATCGTGACCCAGAGGGAATATCCTGAAATCACAAACTTCAGAGGGACCTGAGGAGTGCTGAGTCCCAGGCACCCCTCCCCCATCCTGATCCAGTCACAGGACAAAGGGTGTG
>CAUYQG010154534.1:0-18478 GCA_963574415.1 Tarsius wallacei
GACCCACTGGGCTCCGGCGATCCTTCCGCCTCAGCCTTCCGAGTAGCCGGAATTACAGGCATGTGCTACCATGCCCGGCTGATTTTTTGATTTATTGTAGAGATGAGGGCTCGCCAAGTTGCCCAGGCGGGTCTCGAACCCACGGGCTCAGGCAATCCACTCACCTCAGCCTCCCAAAGTGCAGGATTACAGGTTGAGCCACCGAGCCCGGCTAATATCCACATTTCAAAAGCAAGGGATAGATTTAAACTCAATAGAAAAACTCTAGTTCAAAAGTAGCTCAAAGTGTAGTGAGTTACTTGTCACTAAACAAGAGATCAACAAGTAAAAGATATATGGTTGAACCAGGTAAACCCTAGGGAGTACATCAAATCTCAGCTCCTTATTGTATAGAATTTCCCAAAGAGAATGCTTTTCAGAAGGCAACAAAGCATTTAATTAGACATTCTTAGACCTACCAGAACCCAAAGATCTCACTTGAATTATACATATTATACGTGTTCTAATAAATTCTGTTTTGAATCATTCAGTCCTTGAGAAAATTACGTGTTCTACTGAACTGCAGGGAAAGCTTGGTGTTTACCGATTTCCCTGGATGATTTTTTTTGTTTGCTCTCTAGAATAAATTGATCCCACTGCTAAACACCAAGTATTCAAGCATCAGCACAAAAGACACTCACCATCAAAATCATTCAGATTGAATGTCAAAGTAGTATGCACTCACTGGAGTTTTTTAAAATGTCAATATCTGTATTATACTGCTGTGGTCTTTATTGCATTATCCAGACACCTGCATGTTATGAATGTTTTAAGCTGCTTTTACCAATAAAGTCATGTTGAATTTTATGAGCAGTTCTCCTTTTCGTGTGCTATCATGAATATATTGTTTGAACAAATGTTAACCTTTGATATAATCTTTTTTTTTTTTGTTACACAAAGTGCCGTTCAGGGAAAAATGCCCACCTTTACTTTCCCAAATATTTGCTTTTGGAAGATCTTTATTACGCTGTTACTGCCTATTTAGGTTTACCACTGTTTTACATGATTTAGTGTTAAATACTAAAACATAGTTGGTATATATTTATGGTGAAAATTAGATGAAGGGCAATTTAAGGGAGCATTTTATGTAATTGCATGTAAATTTAAATTCATACATATTACCCTGAGATCTCGTTATCAAAATTTCAGTTGAAAATACCCTTTACCTCCCAGGTTAGAAAAAGACAAAGGGAGGGGTGGCTATTTTACTTTAGAGAGTTCAATGTGTGATTTTTTTATCTTTGTGTTTTCTTGCCAAACACATAACAGAGTTCTTGGTGACCTACTTTATTAGTAAATATTCTGAGACATAAACTTGCGCTGGAATTTTAGACAAAATATGTCCACTCAGTTTCCCAAGCCATCTCTGAGCAACCAGAGGAAGGTTGAGCTGACCCACAGAGTCATGGAAACACACTAAAATCACCAGGCAATTGTGACTTGGGTTCCCTTGGCAGACCCTCTGGAATTGGCATTATGTCCTAATGATGATTGCATTTATTCAACCAATACAAATGGAAAATGGCCTAATCAGCATTCCATTCAAATAAGACTTAGACCTATAGTAAACGGCAGGAGGCTTTTCAAGGGAATGTCCTGGAAATGTGTATGCAACTCATAAAAAATCCCAACCCTACCGATGGAGGACAGCCTTAGCCAAGTCAGGAAGATATGCCCTTGTAAACAAACAGGGCTAAGCGATAGAAGGATCTCAGGAGTAAAAATCAGAAGGCTAATGGCTAAGTCCTACTTCACTCTTTCAGAAGTAGTATGATTTTGAGAATGCTGCTTAACTCTTCAGTTTCTAAATACCTTTATTGGTATCTGGGGTGGGAAAAAGACATTTTTTTTTCCCTGCCTCTTTCAATGGTTGTTGTGATAATCACATAATATAGTGCTTTGGGAAAATGTTACTATCTAAAAATGTTTTACATCTTCAAGGGATTCTTAAATTACTGGAGACCTTACCTGTTTTAGTGGGAGTCTCTGAGATTCTGATGGCAGACTTTGGGCCTTAAAATTAATACTACACAATAGAAGAAAATAAAGCCTTATCGGGCCAAATCAGCCCACTGGAAAGACATGTATCCACATTTTTTTGTTTGTTTGTTTGTTTTCAACCACATATGCTCTTTAGGACCACTGCCTCTGGTGAAAGAGAATTGTCTTCTGGGTGGTATGGGTGAGAAAGTTGCCAAACAAACCTGAATTATCCAGAGGCCTGTAAAATGCGCAATTGCTTTTTAAGAGGCATGGTGATATTGTGTGTTCCTTTCGATTTTTGGCAGTAACCATTTTCTGCAATTTGTGGTTTTGCAATTTCTCTTTTCACAGACAACACCCTGGCTCTCATTCAATGTCCCATTGGTGGGGGTGAAGCAGGGAAAGAGAAAGATTCCCAGGGGCTCTAACTGCTCCAGAAAAAGAAGGAAATGTTAATGAAATAAGTCAGAAGAACGTTAGAGACTAGTGGGAGCTGGTTGGTTAGAGGAAAAGAAACAACTTTTAATAAATTGTATGGTGTGGCTAGGATTTTATCTGGGGCTTCCATAGTCTGGGCAAAGGTCTGTTCTCCTTAACTCTTCTTGCCTTTCTACTGAGCTTTGTCTGAGTTCCAATGTCAGTCTCTTTTCTTTTTTCCGGTATTCAATAATTCTGGTGGGATTTTCTTTAAATATTCCATCTCTAAGTGTCTACTTGCCAATTACATCAACTTGGTTTGTGAGAATTAGCTCAAGATCCATGTGCCAGAATGTTTTGCCCTCATTCTGGCTGCCATTTCTTCCTCTTCCCCATGGCTGAAATGCCCTTTGCAGAGAAGGTCTGTCCACAAGCAGTTCATGGATGTAGCGTTTATCTAGGCGAAAGTGATTTGTTCTGTTTCTATTCATCGCCTCTGGAAAGGCTTTGCAGACTTTTGTTTGCTTTTTTATGGCTGCTAGGCACTGTGCTGAAGGATTTAAAGTTGCATGCAGTGTTAACCTTGTATTCCTTCTCTGTTCACTTCTTTATATCAAAATAGTCCCCTGTTCACCACAGAGCGGATTCCTGGGGCTAATGCCCATCATTCAAGGGCTTTCTGTGCACAAAGTGCACATATTTCTTCTCTTGTCATGACCTAAATGTCACTACTTCTTTTGCTTCTAAAAGGAATATAAAGATAATTGCTACTCATATGTTAATTACAATTCCCCAAATTCCACACATCAGAGGAAAATATCATCTTACTGTGTATGTGTCCTAAGGGTTTAGGGAATTGTTTCTGTTACAGATTCATAAATTGTGACATTGTAATGTTGGGGGATGCTGTCAACATGATGCCATGTGACAGCCCACTCCAACTGTTCTCTTCACAACATCCTTTCCAGAAGCCCTTCCCCTATCTCACATGGTAGCCCAAGCCATTTCTTAACAGCCCAATATTCCAACTTTCTTTTGCCAACCTGAGATAACCTCAGTTATTTGTGCTGGTTTTACCTTCTGGAGCAGCTCTGGAATTGACTCCTTCTTCCACATGACAATCCTCCAAATATTTGGAATCTGATCCCATATATTCTCCGAGTCTTCCTCATCCAGGCTAAACATCCTCAGTTCCTTCAGCCATTCCTCATATGAGTTGGTTTAGTTATTCTCTTCCATTTGTCTCAATTGCATTTTGTGATGCTTCTCTTAAAATGTTACAGCCTGAACTGAAAAGAATACTGCTGATATAGCTGGCTGTTATAGAACTCCAAGAGGAAAAAAAAAAAAAGCCTCTTATTCTGGATGTGTTCATTCTATTACTACAACCATCAAAAATTTCAACAGCACATTAGTCCTAAACTTCTAGATATGTTACATAAATGCTGTGATAAAAGCAGATTTTTTTTCAGTCCTTATTTATATTCTTGGTATTGAATTCTATGCAAACTTTACATTTTTCCCTGTAACACTTATTAGTTTCAGAACACTAGTGGAAACTATTAGAAACTTTTTGAATTTGAATGGTTTTTTTTTCTTTTTTTTTTTTGAGTTGGAGTCTCACTCCGTCGCCCAGACTGGAGTGCAGCGGCTCGCTCCCTGCCACCGCAGCCTCAACCTGCTGGGCTCCAGCGATCATTCCACCTCAGCCTTCCAAGTAGCCGGAACTTCAGGCGCCTGCTACCATGCCCGGCTAATTTTTTTTGATTTATTGTAGAGACAAGGTCTCACCAAGTTGCCTGGCTGGGTCTCGAGCCCACGTGCTCAGGCAATCCACTCACCTCGGCCTCCCAAAGTGCTGGGATTACAGACTGAGTCACTAAGCCCGGCCTAATTTGAATCATTTTAAATCCTGTTTGATCTACCTCTTGACTTCACTTAAAAGATTGATAGCCAAGCATGGTGCCTCACCCCTATAATCAGCACTTTGGGAGGCTGAGGTGGGAGGATTGCTTGAGAACAGGGTTTTGAGACCAGCTTGGGCAAGACTTTGTCTCTGTAAAAGAAAAAATAGAAAAATTAGCCAGGTGTGGTGGTGCATGCCTGTAGTCCCAGCTACAAGGGAGGTTGAGGAAGGGGGATGGCTTGGACCCAGGAGTTTCAGGCTGTGATGAGTCATGTTCATGCTGCCACTGCACTCCAGTCTAGGCAACATAGTGAAACCCTGTCTGGGGGAAAGAGAGAGAGAGAGAGAGAGAGAGAGAGAGAGAGATTGATAAAAACCGTGAATATCTGGATTTTAAGCTCCTCAAATGTAGAACCATGTTTTAGTCATCATTGTCTCTCCTGAAATGTCTGTGACATCTTCTTAAACAACCAGATGCTCAGTAAATGCTTTATCAAATTAGTCAGCAGAATCAAATACAGATAGCTTTCCCATACCCAGACAAAGACCTATTTTTAGATTGATATCAGTGCCCCCTTAGAAACTAAGAGAAATACTGATTTTATGTTATACTGCTAATGCTTGGCTATTTTGAGCATTATAGAGTTGACTAACAGTGTGACCTCAACTGCTAGATTGCCTAGATTCTAATTATGCTAGACTGTGCTAGCTATGTACTTTAGAGCAAGTTAGATCACCTCTCTGGTTGTGCTCCTGATATGTAATATGTGATAATAAATTATTTGTATCTACCTCGTAAGATCATTGTGATAATTAATCCATGAAAAGAATGCAGAAAGACTAGTGATAATATAAAAACAGTAATTAACAGTCACAATAAGTATATTGTTGTTGCTTTTGTTTTTATTCTCATGATATGCTAGAGTAAGCTACCTAATTCTAAGAAGAATACAAGCAAGTTTAGCATAACTTTTTCATAATAAACCCATACTGATGCCAGATAGTAATTTTATTATTAAAATGCTAGTGTAACCTAACTACAACTGACAGCTTCATGGGTCATTTAAGTTCAGATTTTTTTCAAATCTAAAAAATAGAGACAATGTAAATTTTACTTAAGTAAAGGGGGATTATATTACATCCCACAGCAAAGTATTTCTTTACCCAAATTCCTCCTAGTAACTACTCAAAAATTCTACCTTTCTCTCTCCCTACTGCTTTATGTAACAAAATCTCCCCTTGTGCTGCTTTTTCCTTACTTCTTACTTCTTCTCTCCTAATCCTGCCCAATTCTCCATAATTATTAAATTACTGGTCAATTCTTTTTTCTTCTTCTTCTTTCTTTTGAGTCAGGGTCTCACTCTGTCACCGAAGCTGAAGGGTAGTAGTGGCACAGTCACATCTCACTGCAGCCTTGACCTCCTGGCCTCAGGCAATCCTCTCTCCTCAGTCTCCCTAGTAGCTAGGACTAAAGGCATATGCCACCATATCTGGCTAATTTTTTTTAGTTTTTGTGGAGACAAGGTCTCACTATGTTGCCCAGGCTGGTCTCGAACTTCTGGACTCAAGCAATTCTCCTGCCCAAAGTTCTGGGACTGCAGGCGTGAGCCACAGCACTCTGCCACTAGTCTATTACTTTCTTTTGCCAACCTGAGATAACCCAAGACTCTCCACCCAAGACTCCCAGTCTAACCAAATCTTTAATAGGGGCTATGATCCTGCTCCAGAGTGACATTGGGAATAGTCAAGATCCAGGTCCCCAAGTTAGTGGTGGTTTGTCCTAGTTGCCGCTTGGAAAATGAATCCAGTGTTTCCAGCTTCCCTAGGCCACAACTATAGTCTCAAGCAACAGTGGACAACAATTTTCCTACCTCCTTTAACAAGCTGAGCAGTGAAATAATCTTCAGAAAGCCACTTGATATGTCACATTTTTAGTCCATAGGGGCTAAACTCCAGGGGCTAAACTCCCAGTCCTCCCTGATTCTATCCCTTCCTAGTCCTGATTCCAGACTGAAGCCCAATGGCTCATCTCCACCCCACCTCCCCTCTACTCTCTCCTTATTTTTCTTGTTTAACTAAAAAAATTCACGGGTGCAGATCTGGTGTGTGATCCCTAGATGCCTAGAAAGCCCTCCCTTTTCCTTTCTGCCTTCCTAAATCTTAATCATCTTTCCCTGGATACTTATTCTAACTCACATTTCCCTTTTCTTTCATTTACTCTCATAAGGATTTATTGAGTACTATAATATACAAAGCAATATGCCAGCACAGAGAATAAAGCAATAAGGATAACAAGCACAGTACTGTCTTCATGGGTCTTATGTCTAGAATGGGAAACAGTTAAATAAGAAATTATAATAATTATAATAATATTAAGAACTCATAGGCTTAGAGCATAATACTAGAGCATAATATTTAACAAATGATTACATACCAATTTTTATAATTGTCTAATTTTTTACATGTGGATTAATCATTTTTTTCAGTTCTGGAAAAACCATGAAAATACTGAAGATATATATTCTATATTTCTGTTATTTATGTCCATGATTTCACACAACATGCCAGAAAACATTGTGAATACACAATTGTGTAGTTGATCTTCCAGTGGGGCTAAAGTGAATTTCAGGACAACAAAGTTCACAAAGAGGTGGCCTTAAGGTCAACTGTTATTGCTTTTAGCCAGTGGCCACTGTAGAGTTTATAGAACATTAATTGTGTACAGTTTGACTACTAAGGTGTTAGGGTTAGAGTACAGCTGAGAATAAGAATATTTATTATTTTAAAAGTTAATTTTAAAAAGAATAACTAAATTATGTTTCTATGTTAATTTTAATGACTAAAGCCACTTTAGTCCTGATTTATGCAGCAATTTGCTTTTTAAAAGAAGAGAGACTCAGTGCTACATAAGAGACAGTAAAGGCTAACTGCCCAGATCATGAATAGATAGCACTTTAAAGCACCTCCAAAAAATTCTAGCATCTATTCTGACATTTGGGTTAAAAGAAAAGAATAAAATGACATCAACCAAGGGGCTATAACAAAAGAAATATAAAATACCAAATGCTGGTGATAATGTAGAGCAACTGACAATCTCATACACTGCTTATTGATGAGACATTTGACACAGCCAATGGAAAACTGACTTTATCTCCTAAAGACGAACATATACATACCTTATAATTTAGCAATTCCATTCAGATGTATATATCCAAAAGAAATTCACTGCGGTACATTCATTCACATGGTGAAATACTATATAGCAATGATAATGCGCAATCTACTACTACATATAAGCATATGAATAAATCTCACAAACAATGTTGGATGAAAGAAGCCAGTCAATAGGAATTGCTAATGCAACTGATAATCATTATGACCCACCTTAAGAGATTCACAAACAGACATAATCCAAAACTGGTGAATGATAACCAGTTGAACATTTTCCATTTTGGTTCCCTAAACAATGTCATGTCAGCATCAAATGGAGCGGGTTAAAATGATCAACTTCCAGAATCCAAGTGATTGAATGAAAAGACTCTAAGACAGCAGAGATTCAAGGACAAGAGGTCAGTAAGCTAAAACAGGACATGAATATAGGTGTCTAGTGAATGAGGCCAACTTCTTAGCTGGATACTTTGTGGTAATGAGAATGAGAAAACAATAAACAAAGCTTAAACAAGGAGACAGAGCCTACAAGAAAATCCAAATCCATTGAAAGGGATTACATAGTAAGTTAATGTTACCATTTGGGCACTCAACCACATAAAAGGAGGGGAAAGAAAGAGGATCTTATACATGTGAGGAAGGCACAACAACAATCCTAATCTGAGATCAAGGTCATATATTCCCTGGTGTCGTTGAACAAAATATTGTTGGGTGAAGATGAGAAGATATAGTACAAATTGGAACCAAAATATGAAACCAAGTTTCCTAAAACTTAACAAATACTTCAGGAAGCTCTTGGATGGGTAGACCAGGCTGATCATAATTAAGGGATTGGGATGGTTGTGAACCACCTTCTCACCATGAGAGCAATTCAGAAAAAAATGTTTAAAGGGTTACATTTATTAAAAATAAAAACACACACACATATATGCATTTTATATACGGAATTATAGTTTTAATCACCAAAAGCACTAAGGGGTGTTTGAAGAGTGTTATTTTTTAAATTAAAACTTAGAACCTATACAATTATCATGTTCTGTAATTCTGTGACTTTTTAAAGACATTTTTAGCTAAATGAAACTTCATTGTACTGGGGTTGAGAAGCCCATTGGCCCCAGAGTTCAGCCACAGACCATCACGAAATATCAGGGAGATGGAGTGGTTGCTAGGGAAGCAGGTAGGGGGACATGGAATGCTGTTTGAAGGGTGATTCTGAGTGGCACACATTGAGTGTGACGGTGTGGCAGGAAGGGAGTAATGTCTATAAAATGCTGTGTGGGTCGTAAGCTTCCCTTCTCTACTCCTATCCTGGAAACTTTAGCATGTTCATTTTAAAAATGTGTACCAAGCATGCATTATTTGTCAGGCACTCTGCTAGGTGAAGGTAAATCTATAAAAAGACTGACGATGCCTGTACCTCAAGGAGATTCTAGTCCAGTGGGGGTGACAAAGCATTTGCCGTAACATTCCCTGTGTGCTTGGTACCCAAAGTCATGTGCCCAAAAGCTGTTCAGTGACTCAAATTTAGGGCACCATGAGCATCTCAAGCCTTAACACTTAGGGTCTAACAACCCAAGGGAAAAAAAGAATTACTCAGCCCAGAAGGGCTTTCTTAATATCAAGAAATGAGAAAGCTGAATGAGTGAGTGATGATATCATTCATCTTAAGTTTCTTGGATTTTTATATCTGAGATTAGGCACGGAGTCATTTCATGAGCCCAGGCAGACTACGTAGAGCCAGCAGAGGAATGAGCACTGCCAGATCCGGATAAACTTAGTAGAGCGGTTAGATCTGTAGTTACTAACAAGAGTACTGGCAGGGTGGAGAGAGTAAAGTGATCAAGCTTCCTAGAAATCCCACCTCGGCCCTCTGAAGCTTGTCCCAATTTACCTCTAAGTGAAATAGCCATGGCTTTGCATTTGGAAGGGTTTAATTTAGACAGGGATCACTCAGATGGTAGACTTTTTTGTTCCATTCAAATTTCAACATATTTGCTTAGTCTTAGTAATTAAGGTTTTTCTAATTTCAATATGTATTTCCCAAAAGGGGCTTTCAATAATATCAAATATGTGAATCATACTTTGCTTACATGTCTGTAGCTCCTTGAAATGTTCTGGGTATAGCTTAAAAAAAAAACACTGTGTATTCTTCTATTCAGTGTTCCTTTTTTTTTTTGCAATAGACAAATTTAACTATATAACATTCAGCAAAAAGAAAAAATAGTTAAATTGTATGAGAAATGTCACATGCCTTCCCACTCATTGATCCTTTGCCAGCCACAAGAGTCTGCTGATCCCTCAGATAATTCACTTTCTGCCCTTCAGAACCCACATAGAGTGAAGGGCTCATCAAGTGGAAAGTGATTCTAGTACTTAGAAGTTTTTGTTTTTGTTTTTAACATTATATCATGTAAACAAAAGATATCTACTTTATCTGGTGATCTTTCCTGCAATGCTGCTGCTGGAGTTAATGAAAGATGTTTCCATACTGTACTTTATGTGTGACTTAATGAATTCTCACTGATCCTTTTGACAATTAATTATTTTTTATCTTACATTCTGACTTTATAGCCAAGTCCTACATGAACCATGACCTCATTGCAATTCTAAAATTTCATCAGTCACGTGATAAAGCTGATGGCAAGCACTTAAAGTAATACTATTCTGTCTGTATAAAAGAGAAGATCATTTCATTATAATGTTTTATAGGAGAAAACATTCTAGTCCTTTTTAATTACGCCATTTAAATGAGGATGAAATAGAAGTGGGAGTTAGGAGACACTATCAAGAAAAAAGCACTTCTCTAAGGACAATGGAGAATCCTACTTTTATTCTGACATTTCAACACAGACCTGCAGGATCTGTGCTGGTAATTGGGTTTTGTAGTTTTGCTATAGCACTAAGTCATGTTTTATAGATTCTTTTAATAGGAGAACTTTGTTGCAATTTATTAAAAGAGAAGACAGGCAACATCAACCTACAGAAAGGTCAGAGAGAAAAAAGCAGATGAGTCCCTTCCCCTGAATCAAGTTAAAATGGCACTGCCTGTCAAGATTGCATCTGTGTATGTATGTGTGCGTGTGTGTGTAAAATTTGTCCAGAAACAGGCATCTGCAATCAAAGTTGCTTCTTTCTGTAGTTCCACACCATCACTGCCTCTGATCAGATGAGGAGAAAGTCAGTGGGAGTTGCAATGTGAATCCAAACTGCATTAGCAATATAACCTGATATATAATTAGGGGTTTTCCTCCTAATTTACCTATTTGGAACAAACATGCCTCATTTATAACATCATGGGCAGAGGCTTCAGTGAGGACTGAACTGAGATCTTTTTTCTGTTCTTCTCCCAAGACTAATCTCAAAGAGATAAAGTCCCTAACAGATATATAATATCAGCTACTCACTCATTTTTGTAACTTAAGTTAATGACTACAGCTCAAGTTACAAAGTTGCCCACCTATCTTTGCTGGACCCATTTGGTTTCCAGCCATTTTTAGTATTTTTTTTTTACAATCTCTTTTCACAACTTTTTTCCCCCAATGGAGCTCATGCTTTGAAGGACTTAGCTTAATAAACAAATAGTTAATTTAAAATAATTTATCAATTTTTATTAATCAGAATGAGAAATTGCCAATCAGAACTTTGATGTAGCTGATATGGTCAGTGTTATCATGTAAGTTGCTATAATTCCATAAAGAAACAAAGAATATTCCCATTTTCAGTTAGACATTTTAAAAAACATAAGCAGTTTCCTTTGATGTATATGATACATAATTCAGTGCACAGATGTTAAAGGGTAGTCATATGCGTTTTAAGGGAGTATCCATTCAAAGAACTGAAAGACTACTGTAGAACTCCTAATTACATCTTGCCTTTTGTGTACAAGCTTAAAGCATCGATTACCTGTCCCAGAGATCTGTTTAATTTTTCTTCACCTGAAAACACGAAATTAACCACAATAACATCAAATCGAGGTTAAAGATCTGTGGCTTTCAGCATGTAGAATGGTTTCCTTCGCAAATCTATGCGTATTACTAGAATCATATCTATCATTTTTCTACTTTCCATTCAATTTTTAAATTAACAAGAGAAAATACAATAAGTTACTGAGATAACGGACAAACAAATGCCGCTTTGCAGACAATGGCATTGCCGTTAACCCTGATTGGTGAGAAAGCACTACATAAAGAAAACTTGAAATGGGTATTTGGTAGGCTGAGGCACAAGTCTGAATTTGATACAGAAAAGGATATTGGGAGATTTTAATATATAATACACAAAACGCAGGTCAATTGAAAGTTAAACTTTTAGAGCAGAACATGTATTAGAAGTAAGACACAGATGTTTCACAGGTATTTCAGGCCTTAAACTAACAAGCATAGGAAAAACAACAACAATTAAAAACACACTAGGATAAATATTTTGGAGTTATACAATAGCAACAGAGTAGCAGTTGCTACCATTTATTGTTATGAGTACTTATTATGTGCCAGACGTTAAACTGAGCATTTTATACTCATGACTTTTTCCAATTACCTGATTTAATGTTATTAATGACACTGCAAATTAGGGATTACATTTTACAGAAGAAATTGAAGGTCAGAGAGGAACCATTTTGCCCCAGATCATATGTAAATAGAAAATGGAAAAAACTATAATTAAAATCAAGTCTGAGTCTGAAACTCATGCTCTTTTTTCCATACTGACTTGTCTTTTTCTTTAAGATTGTCTATTAAAATTGAATTAAATTGTTACACTTCCTCAGACTTCAAACTTGACCTTGCTATGTTTTCTCTAAAGCTACATTCTAGAAATTTTTAATATAATTGATAGCAGTGTCCTGTTTTTTGCCTATATTAAATATATAAAAAGCAATATTGTTTTAACTACTGTTAGTTCTGGAGAAGAATTCAACAGAGCAGTGTCCTCCATCTGATTTGTCTAGATAACCTTTGAATGTGACATATTATCAATTGAGATGAAAATAATGTCATGTACTTAGTTGTCAGCAAGCATGAGATCTTCAGGAAGGGAAATTTTAAAAGGTAACATTGTTTGAGGCCTGGTCTTTATGTCCATTATTTGACTGACACTTTAGGTAGACATCATGAACACCATCCCATAGATAGACTTAAAGAAGTTAACAAGATCATGCAGCTAAATATTGGGTAAATTTGAACCCAGGTCTGTCTGCCTTCAAAGGCTGTCCCATGATACAGAATATGAAAAGTCCTGGTGCACACACCTAGAGACAGAAAGAGAGGTATAGATGTGTGTCCCTCTGTTACCAAACACCACTGTTATCACAAGTTCTCCATCTGCCTCTTATTCGTTAGTGTACGGCAGTAACTAGTTTCCATTTATTGTACACCAGTCTATGCCAGTTACTTAACTGTGTTCTGACATGTGTTATGCCTGGAGAAATAAATATTTGTTAATTGAATATAAGGTTTAACACATCATTTAATAATCATAACAATATCATACAGCCTAAATTACCATTTTCATGTAGGTAGAAGGCAAAGGTTGATTGAAGCCATACAGTGTAAGTAGAGGAGCTGGATTTCAAGTATCTATCACACCCCAAAGCGTATACTCTACCCAGGAACCACTCTACCCGGAGGTTACCACTCATGGAGTTTTTTTATTTTAGGTTCTGAGAATTGGAATTTATTACATTTGATGTGGAAATCTATTGAACACTTGTCACGGTTTCCCCAGAAGCAGACCCTAGGGGAAGGATGAAAGTGCATGTGATTTATTACGAGGTGATCCCAGGAAATATGAGCAAGAAAGAGTGAGGAAGTGAGCCACAGAAGGAAAAGCAGCCAAAAAGGTGCATTATCAAGTCCATTGTGAGCAATTGAACTTAACCCCACTGGGGAAACAAGGACCATTGGAGACAGGGAGATGGTGAAGAGAACATTCCCTTGTGGAAACAGCGTGAAATAGAGCTGATAATTTCCAGGTCACCTACAGTCTGACTAGAACAGCCTGGGGTATCATTCAGCTAGTAACTTACCTGTAGCTAAAATGATTCTAATCTTTCAGATTTTCACAAGAAAAGGCTGTTTCAAGACATAAAAGTAGATCTGAATGTGACTGATTAGATGAGAAGTCTCAGAATTATTAAAATGTCAGCTATCACTTTCATCTGTAAATTCAATGAAAATTCAATCAAAATCCCAACAGGAGTATTCATAGAATTTAACTGATTCTAAACTCCCTATGGAAGAACAAAAGACCCAGAGTAGCTAGGACAATTCTGAAAAGGAACAATCTAGACTTATGAAGTTTCAATCATTAGGGTAGTATGTACTGTCACAGGTATGCTGGAATTGGATGGAGATCCCAGAAATGGACCCATAGAAGGCTCTTGTAAATAAACATGGACGGGATTGTTCAGTGTTGTGGGTCTGTTGGCTTTTCATATGAAGGTAAATCAGAAGAGGATTTTACTTTTCTCCATATGGAAAGCCAACTGTCTCACAGCATTTACTGAGATTTGATCACTGGAGGAGAGTTTCTAGTGTTTCTGGATTTTCTGCTACACCATGGTTAGCATTTTTGTTTTGTTTTTCCAAGAAATAAAGCAAACTTCTGTGGGCTAGTTTTACTGTATAGATATATAGTGTTTAAAGCAGAGGTAAGGAGGGACATTAGAGCCCCACTTGCATGACTTCCCTTTACCCTCTCACCCCCAGCATATCCAAAGGAAGAGGTCCATTTTCTGATTAAAACATCAAGAAGAAATGACAGCATAAAACAAGGATACTCCATTCTCTATTTCCTTTGAAAATTTGGGGTTCAAAAAAACCCAGTTATACTCTTTATTTAGAATTCACTCAGTGCTGAGATATACCTACTTAAGACATTCCATAGGCCCTCTCATATATTTTGCCTGCTTCAAAATGCATGGCAAATAAGCTTCATTTTACATGTGAACTACAATCTACTGACACAGTAGTTCAAATGATCTTGAAGCCATGTCCAGCTCATGAATAAAAGGGCAGAGTTGATTAGTAATGTCTGCCATAGGCATAGCAGGGGAAAGTGAGAGCACACTTGCCAAGAATTTATCATTCTTTAATTGACATGTTCCTATACAGAAATGCAAACACAATTGTTATGTCATTAATCTAGGAAGCTTGGTATTATTATTGAAAATTGTGAATCAAAGCCAATTTCTGCTCACAGATAAATTTTTTCAAAGCATCTGTTTAGAATATATCGCACAAACTATATCTACACATTATATAACAACTTTTCTCAATTGAAAGGAAAAGGCATACTCTGAAGAGTTAAGTTATTTGCCTTCAGCAAGCCAACAGCTGATTAGGGAATATGGTGTGCAGCCCAGGGCTTCCCTTCTCAGTACAATAGACCATTATGTATAATCATGTATTTAAAATAGTATAACTATTATTGATTATCACCTGAAACTTTATTACTTTGAAACAATTTGGGCAATTTTTCCCATGCAGGAAAGTTGGAGAGCAAGCTAAACCTGTCACATCATTTTATTTACTGAATGTATATATACCTCACCTCTTTCCAAAAATAAGTGGAAACTTTTTACAACAGAGCCAGATACAATCTTGTTAACTAAAGAGAGAGAGAGAGAGAGATAGACTTGTTAATAATAAAAAAAGATTGGTCTTTTTTTTCCACAAAGAAAGTAAAAATATATTTACTCAGTAGTTCTTTAATTGGTCTCCTTTAACACGAGGGCTTTTTATAGCATCGCAATGGTGTAAAATAATGTTTTTTTTTTTTTTGAGTTGGAGTCTCACTCTGTCGCCCAGACTGGAGTGCCGTGGCCGCTCCCGGCCACCGCAGCCTCGACCCGCTGGGCTCCAGCGATCCTTCCGCCTCAGCCTTCCGAGTAGCCGGAACTACAGGCGCGCGCTACCACGCCCGGCTGATTTTTTTTTTGATTTATTGTAGAGATGAGGTCTCGCTTGCCCTGGCGGGTCTCGAACCCGCGGGCTCAGGCAATCCACTCACCTCAGCCTCCCAAAGGCGCGGGATTACAGGCTGAGCCACCAAGCCCGGCTTAAATAATGTTTTAACTGTGACTTATAAGAAGAGCTTCTGAAAATAAAATCTCTGACTCAGGGAGTAAAGTAATAAATGAAATCTTATGCAAGTTTATATAGCTGATTTTTTTGAAAATGAAGCCCCTCTTTTTTGGACAGGTTTTATTCTAATTAAACCTACATTTGACTTGATTGCATTTAGATCAGCAAAGACTTTTATTAAGCAATTCTCAGAGAGTGCAAATCTGCCACTCTTCATTCCCCATGTTTCCAGATTAGGCATCCATCTCAGAACTGCACAGTTTACATTTCCACTTACTGTTTGATGCTAACGATCAACCACTTGACCTCATCTCATTTGTTGAAGCTTGAAAGCTAATATGGAAATGCATGTCCTATCAGGAGAGTTAAAAGAAGAAGAAGGGGAAAAAAAGTCACCAGTACTGCTAGCTTCTGTAGGAAGAGATCTGTGGGTCTCTACAAAAGAATCCTAAATTGGAGAAGCTCTTCAGGAATATATTCATCCCTTCATTCCTCCTTCCATTTATTTAGTAAATACTACATGTCTACTTTCCTTAGGATATGAGGAAGAATGAATTTCAGAGATATTCATTAGATTATGTACTCTTTGGAAAGTACCAAGTTGGCTCAAGGCAACTAGAGGTCAGGTATTTTTTGTGACTTATAGACTGTGGTTTAACAACAAAACACTGGATCACAAGCTGGCTTTCATCTGCCATTCAGAATCTTTGTGGGCTGATGATATCTGCTCAGAGAATGCAAACTCCTTTACACCTAGGGTCATCACCGCTGAAAATGACTTTTAAAATCATGTACTTCTACTTTCTTACTCTATAGATGAAGAAACAGAAGATCTATGGGGTAATAAAATGATTGTCCAAAGTTACACAGCTAACCAGTGGTGAACCAACACTGGAACTGTTGGTAATATGTTCTTTTCACTAAGGAAAAAGATGAGGGCCTTAAATCAGCAAAGAATTATTTAAATGTACCTCTAGGCTAGCTGTATTTTATTTGTTTGCTTGTTTGCTTTTTCTGACTTCTTACAAATTTTTTCTTTTTAATTTGAAGTAATACAATCAAGAATAACAACTGATGGATTCTGGGGTGAAAAAGGAGAATAAGGAAAATTAGGTGAAGGAAAAGTTAACTTCAGTAGACTAAATGCACTTATAAAGTTCTACACAGTTGCTATAAATGAGTTACCAATTAATACTGTACTTCCTAGCAACCAAGTAAGGAAGGAAACATAATTTATAGTAGACATCAGATCAAAAGTCTAGATTCTCAGGAGAAACACAACTGCACCTAGACTAAAACCTTAATGAAATTTCTCTGATGGGTCCTTACAAAAGGATTTGCTTCTATCAATCCAACTGGAAATGTTGACAGGTTGGTTCTTGAGTTATTCTGAAGGCCAGTGGGAAAACAAGGCCTAGACAGTGAATCCTGGCAAGAGACAGAACAGTAGGGTCCAGTGTACAGCTATACTGAGGGTCTGACCTCATTCAAAGATAACACTTCTACCACTTAGAAGAATAACAAGAATTTTACTAGTTAGACTCATGCAGTGTGCCTGGACATTGAATTCTGGGCATTGATATAATATTCCAGCGCAAGTCCTATGGAATATTATATCTTAAAACTGAGTTTTTAATAAATATTGAGCAATGGAACATACAAGGCTTCTTTTTTTATTATAAAAATGTGGAATACAATTCAGGGTTAGGTATACAAACGTTGATTATGCAGTGTGCCCCTCGCTCTCCTAGCAGTTTCCCTCAACTGCCAATCCCACTCCCTCCCCTGACAGTTTCCCACTACTGCCAATCCCTCTCTTATAGTATTATAATTGTTCAAGGTCCACTTATGAGTGAGAACATATGGTACTCTGTTCTTTGTTTCTGTGATAGATCACTGAGTATGATTGACTCTAAATTCCTCCAAGTTGCTGCAAAATCCATATGTTTGTCCTTATTTATGGCTGCATAATATTTTATTGTGTATATGTACCACATTTTTTTTAATCCAGTCCAGCTTCTATGGGCAGCATGGTTGGTTCCATGTTTTTGCTATTGTGAATAGAGCTGCAACAAACATACATGTACAGGTATGTTTTTTGGAGAATGGTTTGAGTTCCTCCAGGCAGCATACAAGGTTTTAAAGGCCATATATTCTGTCAAGAGTTTAAAGAACAGATATTCAGTAATGTTGAATATTTTTCTAATGCTGACCCCAATAATAGTCTTTTACAGAAAACTCCAGTGTTTCATCAGAACATCTATCAGAAAATGCTTAGAGGAGCAAAGGCAAATAGAACAGTTCTTCAGCATATTGGCTTACTGAACCACTGCCCTGTCCTCACAATTATCATAGTTAACTGGCAATTTGAAGTACTCTGGGGTACTCCACTGCCTCAGAGAGTGCAAGGTGTGAGTGTTTGCACTGATTTAAAGTTATGATGATGAGGTGGTGCCCAATAGGAACCTGAGCATAGATAATCAAAGCTAGTGTTTCTGTCTGATAAAGTTACAACAATGTTGCTCTATTGACATTGTCTGTGTGCACCATTATCTAAGGGTGGTTAGTTGCCCATGTTCACTAGCTGATGTAAGTGACTATCCTCCTTTTCCACAGCCAGGACTTCACAGTATGTCCTTCCCCTTGCTTATGCCTGCAGTATCTGCTTTCCTCTGGTACTGTTGCAGCCTAATTTCTCTAGTACCCATGCTAGTCTTTAACCTTAGAAAATGAAGGACATACGCTTATGGAAATTGGAACTGGCACCCAATTCCTGAACAAAACCCGAAACGCCATAAGAAATAAGATAGACAAGTGGGACCTCATTAAACTGACAAGCTTCTGCAAAGCCAAAGAAACCATCAAGAGAGCAGGGAGACAGCCC
>CAUYQG010154536.1:0-20217 GCA_963574415.1 Tarsius wallacei
GAAATAGGATGTATGGTTCAATACCTTGTATAAGTCATTAGAATAAGGTTGAAAGTGATATCGAAAATTGTAAGCTGTAATAGGATGTGCCGAAAAGAATTCCAGACAACTAAAGGCAAATTTATTTCATAAATCTAGTGATTCAAATATCACAGCAAGACAATAAAACATAGCCAGGCTCAGTGGCTTAGCCTGTAATCCCAGCGCTTTGTGAAGCTGAGATGAGTGGATTGCCTGAGCCCGCGGGTTCGAGACCCTCCTGGGCAACTTGGCGAGACCTCATCTCTACAATAAATCAAAAATTAGCCGGGCGTGGTAGCACACGTCTGTAGTTCCAGCTACTTGGAAGGCTGAGGCGGAAGGATCGCCGGAGCCCAGCAGGTCAAGGCTGCGGTGACCGGAGAGACCACTGCACTCCAGGCGATGGAGTGAGACTCCAACTCAAAAAAAAAAAAAACCAAAAAAACATAATTAGCATCTATTAGATATATATACAATATTCCTATATTTTAATAAGGCATCCTGTATACAATTTAAAAAATCCTGAAGCAAACAATAAATATATTTTAGATAAGTGTTTATATTTTTTATTATATTATATTATAGCATTAGTATATTATATGCTATTATATATTATGCTACTCATTATTTTTTAAATTATTTCTTCAATTTTAATTGAAAATAGTTGGGATTATTCTTATTTTTAATTATGGAGGATCAACAAAACTGTTATGTTAGTTAAAATACTAACTGTGGTGTTACTAATAATAGCACTTTTAGGTGATATATTACACTCATGTGTAGATTTAAATTTGATTCCAGCAGGTTGACTTTTGTGTTAACCTTTTAAGGAGTTTGTTATATGGTTTTCTTTATATATATACAAATTTTTTCCTCAATTGCAATAAACTAAAAATAAGACAATATTAGTTTTCAGATGTATTAAAAATAGTTTGATTATTGAATAAGGCAATTGTCCATCAAAACAATTAAAGCAATTATGTTTTATCTTCTTGTGGCAATTATACCACATAAATATAGAAGTTAGGATAATGGCAAAAGCAAAGAAGCTCTACACCTTCATGTTGTAATTTTTAAAAAGTTTTTCTAACTGTATCTCTGGGAAAGTAAAAGTCAGAAGATATCTGTTTTATTTGTTTTATTTTGGTGCTCACCTAATTAGTAACCAACTAATTTACTCATTTTTTCATCATATTTCCGTGGTCTTTTGAATGTTAATATTCTATAGGTTTTTTCCCCTTAGCTTTTATTCAATTCAAGCAAAATGAATACCTCACTATTTTTAATATGGCATATCTTTTCATACAAATAGATCTAAATATGGATCCGTGTCTGCTCTACCCTCATATAAATACATTATATATAGCAGGTATTTACATTGTGAATAAGATTTCATAAGAGAGGTGATATACACTATATTACTTGACTTTATTAAATTCATTTTATGTCATGTCAGTTAAAAATGACTTTTATTTTTAACCCAAATTAGTCAGAAATTAATGATTATTCTCATTATGTCCACAAATGAAATTAAATAATGTATTTCCTAGTCTAGGTTTGTATGTATTTAAGGAGGAATTTATTTTCTATTTTTCTGTAATATCAGATTAATTTTACTCAAATAAAATGTAGAATCTGCTATCGTGAAATCTGAAGTCTTCCCGTGTCAATTCACAACCATTTAAGTAGAAACCATGAAGCAATACAAACTTGATTTGTATTTGAAAATCTATCATGAGCTTATTGTTCCAGAATATTTATCTTTAGAAAGATATATTAAACAAATATTAAAATAACTGTGCATTCTTTGAACCTCCATTAGTGGATTTAGGGAGTGCAATGATTTGAATGATGGTGTTTCCTCCAAAATTCACGTTGAAACTTTAACTCCCAATGCAGCAGTATTAAGAGGTGTGATCTTTGGGAGGTTATTAAGTCATGATGGCAAAACCCTCATTAACAGGATTAGCACCCTTATAAGGGTGCTTAAGGCTGAAGAAAGCACTCTCTTGATCTTCCACTATGCACGGACACAGCTCTCATTCCCTCAGACAGAATGCAGCAACAAGATGCCATCTTGGAATTAGAGTTTGAGCACTTACCTGACAATGAACCAAACTGGTGCCTTGATCTTAGACTCCTTGCCTTCAGAACTGTGAAGAAACAACATTTCTGTTGTTTATAAATTACCCAATCTTGGGTATTTTGTTATACAGCACAGATTAAGATAGGAAGTGTGTGGTGAAAATATTGCATTCTGTATGATCTTCAAAGACTTCAAATACTTTAAAACATTGTTATAAACAAATCACAAAAGTGATCATCTACACAAGTGTTCAAAATGGAAAATATTGATGATCTTACTTATTACAAGAAGCATGATATATACAATGGATTAAAAAAAAAAATCTTAGACTCCAGTAATTTTATTTAACTCTACTTTGGTGTGCGGATAAAAATAGAAGAGAAAATTAGGAAAACAAGAGAAGAAAAGGAAAAATAGAAAATAAAAAAAAGAAAGAAAAACTAATACAACTTTGGTGGAGCTTACTGTTTCTGTAATATCTGTGTATTCTTGTTCTCCTGACTGTCACCTGGGTTTCTTGTTTGTTCGTTTGCTATTAAATCTCTTCCGTTTAACAGTGTGTGTGTCCGTGGACTGTCCATTGAATAGTATTTAGAAACGATATGCACCATCTCTCAGCCTTACTCATATAAATCCTGTTAGAGTGATTCTCACATTGCTTCTCCATCTTCTGGAATACAGAGGGCTTCTCGGATTAAGAGGGAGGGAGTTATCAGATAAAGAAACCTGAATGCTTACATGACTAGGAGGAGAAAAGCTGCCCTGTGTGCATTGGATGGTGGTAATAGAAAAAAACAAGATCTCCAATGTCAAATCATTGGAATTGTTACAGAAGTTACCGCACTGAGTGAACTATGCAGAAACAACAGCATTCTCAGATTTCATTAGTTGAAAACAGATTAACCTTCTCAGGAATGTTATATTTCATGCATATATTAATTAATTTTACAATTTTTGTGAGTTAACTATGAAGTGATAATTAAGTTAACTGCCAATAAATAAAAGGAAATAAAGTTCCCTTTTAGTCTACGATGGATAAGGGTCTCAATGAGAAAAGGGTCACTTAAGTTGCGATACATTTTTTAAAGTTTTGTAATAGTAATGGCAACATAATATTAAAGAAAAACACACATAAGATAATTTATTTTAATAATGGAGGTCAGGAATAGCTTTATAAAGGAGGTATAACCTAAGTTGACCTTGAGTGGTAATTTTGAGTTTATTAGACAGCGAATACAGCATAAATTGCATAAGTTTTGACTTTGTAGTATGTTAAAAAAATATTTTGTGTTTATAGAATATGGCATCTGAAAATGTTCTGCCTGCTTCTAAAAATATTAGTGTGAAACTGAGGGAAAATGTTATATGGGAGAAAAATATGAATGTCATCTTTTTGTAATAGGCAGATGCTGTCACAAGAATAGATAAAAGAAACCATCTGGTCATGTGATAGAGTAGGAGTAAGTAAACCCACACATAGGCCTGCTGTTAAATTGTAAATAAAGTTTTATTTGGCTACAATCATGTACATTCATTTATAATCAGTAAAGGCAACTAGATTTACTATCTGTAACTTTATGGTAAAATCTGTTCACTATGCATATAGTGAGATGACTAGAAGAGGACCTTCTATTAAAAGAGGTTACATTATCTTAAAGACCAATAAAAGATGACATGAAATGATCAGAGATACAGGGAGAAAAAATAAGAAAGGCAATAGTCTATGAGGTTAATAGAAGACAAGCTAGAATTAGAAAATAATTTTTACCTATAGTAGAGAATTACAGTGTAATTTGGTTTAATGGACTAATATTTAACACTTAAGGTTGAGTTTTCAGAGTAGAAATATGATTGAATACACTGAAGAATGAATGGTGATTAAAGAATATTATTACTTTAGAAAATTTATTAGTGAAAGGGGAAAAGGAGGAAAACATATCAACTGTGCACTTGTGTGAATGATGAAGTAATGAGATCTCCCTCCCTCCCTTCCTCCCTGCTTGCTTTCCTTCCTTCCTTCCTTCCTTCCTTCCTTCCTTCCTTCCTTCCTTCTTTCTTTCTTCCTTTCTTTGTTTCTCTTATTTATTTATTGGTTAGAAGAAACTAGAACACATTGTACACTTAAGGCAATAAAACAAAGGAGATGAAGACAGAAAAAGATACAGGAAGGAGTGAAGTAATTGACAAAAGAGATTTAAGAGAGGCAAAAGGGAAGACATCCAGTGTACAAGTAATATGATTAGCTAGAGTAAGAAAAGAAATGATTTGTACTTTGCTACAATGTAACTAAGCTAATAAATATATATAGAATTATTATAGATGGATTTAGAATTAGAACTGATGGAATGTCAAAATGACATGTGCATGTTGTTCTCATTTTAATCTATTGCTTAGGAAGCTAATTCCTCTGCTTGGGTATGAAGATGGTGGCCTTGAGGAGGACAATAAACAACTCCATATGGACTGAAAAATATAAATCTTTAGTCATCTTAATGTAAACATAAACAATTTTCTATAATTTCATAATGGACCTTTTCCTTGATGGAATAATATTAGATGTAGTTCTGGAAATTACCGTTAGCTGAGTGAGCATGAAGACTCCATTTACGAGAAAATGTTGGCACACAAAAAAGCATATTTCTTGTAAGAAAATAAATATGTTGTTGGAATCTGCAACAAATTTTGTTATTTGGAACCCATTAAAGGTTCCAACCCATCATATTGTGGCCATGAGGTAAGAAAGAGGGCCTCTTAAGTCTCCAGTGCTTTGGTTTTTTTTTTATTCTTCCCTTCCTTTGGGATGGAGCATAAATAATAAATTTTCTCTTTAAAAAAAAGTTTTTAATTCTTATTTTAAGAATTACTGGAACTAGAAATTTTACATTACACCTAAAATTGACTGTCCCTAAATTTTAGGCTAATTATACAAATGAAGTAGTTCTTAAAATGTGGAAAAGTTTACATATATTTGAATTGCAATTTTGCTGTTTCTGGCTATATTTAAAATGTATGCACTTGGTAAGACCACAAGCAAATGAAGTAAAGCAGGAGAAATGTATCACTATTGCCAATCTCCCTTTTTCTCATATTTTTATAAAATTTGCATTTAGAAGCCATATTAACTTTTGTCAGGAAGGTGAATATAATAGCATTAGAACAAGCTTCTAGAAAACAGAAATAAAATTAAAAATAAAATCAATATCTTGGAGAAGTATTTAAAATATCAGTAATGAGAATAAAAACAAAACAACAAGCATGCTAATTTGTGTTAAAAATATTTAAGCACATTTTTAATAGGACTTAAGACATATCCTCTTGCAGGTATGAAATTACCTTGGGAATATAGATAGTATTCTCCAAGACCATGTCCTCTAAAAACATATTTCAAGCAAGAATGTTTCAGCATCTTAGAATGTCATAAAACTTGTTTTATTTTAAGCAAATATATTTGTCATATGTCTTACAAAAACCTTTGCCACTACATGTTCAACGAAGAGAAAATCAGTCTAGCTCTGGTGAATAAATTGTCATGATCACTGGTCACTCATTCAACCATTGTGTTCTATTTGACATTTGAGTTACAAAGTGAAGGGGCGCATGCAAAATCTTGGAATCTTCTTTCAAACTATGCTTTGAAAAATAGTATTATGGGATACTAAATTTTAGTAACTCTAACAAGTATAAAAGCTAAATGTCAACTATCTACAACAGAACAAGATAAACTTGCATTTTCTCTGAGTATAAGATTGTATGAGTTTACTAAGAAGATGAAACAAATCCACAATCAATTAAGTAATAGCAAGATAGTTTCAGATGTAAGTTTCTCAGAGAAGAAAGGTTGGAAGATATCAGAAGAAGAAAACGCTAATTTTCATTGGTTCCGTTTTTCTGAATTACATGAAGACAGCGCATGGCTTGACATGAAGAAGCCCATACCATCTGGTCAGAAAATATTTGTGTCAGAGAGTAACAATATATAGTTGAAAAGGTCACACATAGCAAGTTTATTTCAAGTTTAAACTCTACTCAGCAGTATTTGGACACGGTCAATGGAGTGAAGAGAGTTATTGAAGATTTCTGATCAATAGAATATAATCTTATGGTAGTATATGGTAAAAAAAAAAAAAGGTTAGAAAGGGAAGAAAATGAAGACAGAGCAATAACTTATGACAGATATCACAGATGCTGCATGAAAAGGATCAAGGCAGTAGAAGGGAGAATTGAAAAGAAAGGCAGTTCTATATCATTTGTATATATAAATAATATATAATTCATAATAAAATGGCAAGCTTTTAAAGTGATCTCGTATATTTTTTCTTAGATAACCCAAGTATTAAACATTTATTATGAAAAATATAGAAATATACAGAAAATTAGGAAATCAATTTGTGTTTTCACTATTTACATATAGGAACTTAAACATTTTAGTGATAGTTTTTCAATACGAAATTTTATAAATTACATGAAAATTATATATTAAGTAAGCTATGATATATAATAACATAAATTATGTAAGCTGTATAATAATGTAATATTATATATTGGATATGTATACATATATGTACATGTACATAAATCTAATAATATATGTATTTATAACGATTAAAATAGCAAGTGTATATTTTATTCCTAGATGTGACCTTTTTTGCGTTGAGATATAACTCACATAAAATAATGTTCACAAACTTTAATTGTATATATTCCTGTAACAAATCCCAAAAACTAAGATAATGAATATTTTCAGATCCCTACAGGTTTTTGTCATTCCCTCGTCTGGTTAGTATTCACCAAAAGTAAACACTATTCTGACCTCCATCACCAGTAGTTTTGATGTTTCAATTAGATGATATAACACAGTTGATAATTTTTATTAATTTTTTTCTCCAAACACTCTGTTTTGTAATGTTCATTTATATTAATATAATGATATTTATTTCTCACTCAACTAAGGTTGATATGTGACTTGTTTCCAGTTATCACCATCACAAATTAAACAGCCATGGACACTTTTCTAAATGACTTTTGGTGACCTATTGTACTCTTTGATAATATGCACACTCTCAGGAGTGAAATTTCTGTGTTTTTGTTAAGGACATATTCAAAGTTGATGTCCTATGCTAGACTTCCTAGATTCATATCCTTTATTTATACAGCTTTAGAGTCATTCAAGACTGAGGGAAAATTTGTACAGATTTGGAGGTTCTTTGTTTATGGTTCTCTCCTATGTATAATGCACCTCCAGATCCCATTTGACTTGCCAATTGGAATTCTGCTTTCATTACTTCAGTGAGTGAAAATGCACCTTGCAGTTTGTGGTTAATTTTTTGTGGCCTGGCTTGAAACACACAGGGAGAAAAACAAGAGGAATGATGCCACAGGGAATATGGAGCTCACCAGGCTTCTCTCTCCTTAAGGATTACAAGTCATACATGGTTCATGGTTGCTGTTCATTGCTAGCAATCATGGTTTTTATACAATGAAAGGATAAGCTTGGCCAAGACCAGATAGGACATCATAGTTGATATGTTGATATCCGAATCCCTCTCAGAGTGACTGAAAATCTAACTTAAGAAATTGAGAATGACAAAATGTCATGAACACTTTTGCATACTATTATACATTATTTTGCTATTATTTTAGTAAATATATGATATTTAGGGTATCAATTATTATTTAATTAAAGGCCTTTGTGAAGCTTAGATTATATCAAGAGTTTCACTATTATAAATAACATTTATTGCACATAAGTAAATTTGAATATTTGTTTCCTCAAAATTTTCTAGAACTATGCTTTCAAAGAACACACGTTAAATTGACTTCTTAACAATTTGGTTTTCCACTTCCAATTTCCAATTTTAATGACCTTAATTTTTCTATTGGAAATGCACTACCCAATTTCCAGCTCTAGAACCTTCACATAATAAGCAGTGTGCGACTGAGCATGGCTAACACTCATTCTTATGTACAAGTAGAAGTGTTGGTCTTTATCAAGTCTCCTACACTGACTAGACAATCCTATGGCTTGGGCAGTTTTAAATATTTTCAATGCCAACACTGCCAGGTAATAATTAAATACTAAACTAAAATGTACTCAGTGGTTTGATAACAGAATATACATAAGTAGGCACAATCTTTCCTTTTCTTGGAACTCTGAGCAAAAAAAAAAAAAAAAGTGAAGAGATTTGTTTAATATTCCAAATATTGGTCCTGACACAAAGTTCTGATCTTATTCTGGCATCTTGGCAAAAAAATGAAAGATTTTAAATGACACAGAGCCCTGGACTTTAGCAATCTAAGACATTATTTTTTTTAATACACAAGCATCTTTTAAAAAGTTTCAATCATAATATATTAACAGTCAGGTTCAGCAATAATGACATGGCTAAAAGTTACAGGATTCTTACTGGATAATACCAGTCTTTTTCAGATAATGTTGTGTAATGAAAACAATTTCATTGTCTACTTATATGACATCAGCAGAGCGCTGGTAGTGAAATCCTGTTAGTCAGCTATTCCCAAGCAGAAACATAACTGAGGCTTTGATGTATAAGAAAAGTTCTCTCTGGCATATACTAGGCTTCTAGTACATTTTGATAGGCAATAAAAGATGTATGTATATATGGTTCATATTATTTATTACTTAAAATGATAAAGTAAATACATGTAGCCACATATGAAACTAAAAATAATAAAATAAACAAATATTGACACCTTTAAAAAAAGAGAACTTACTTTGCATGGAGAGTGAAATAGCAGATGTGTTAGTTTAACATGAAATAGTGTCTATATGAGGTCATAAAAAGTAAAGATAAGTGTCTTTTTATAATCTCGATGTCAGAGCTTTAATATGATTTTTATGTACTTTCAATAAAAACTAGCAATAGGTTTTACTTCAGAAAAGCAATGATAAATCATCAAATAGTGTATTCCAGAGTACCTATGTATATTATGAGAAAAATATATAAGTAGATATATAAGTTCTAATTTATCAAACTATCTAAATCTGTACATCAAATTTATTTATAAATGTGAAAACTGGAAGCAATTATGATGTCCTTCAATAGGTGAATAAACAAAATGTAACTTATGCATGTCATGGAATATGATTCAGTGTTAAAAAGAAATTAGGTTTCAAAATATATAAAACCATGGATTAAACTTAAAGTGCATACTACTAAATGATAGAAGACAGAAAAGGATACATATTACATGATTCCATTTATGTAGTATTCTGAAAAGGGCAAAACTATAGAGTCAGTAAATATGTCATTGATTGCTGAGAACTTGGGTAGTGGAGAAGGTGGAACAGATGAAGTCTGAGAATGTTTCACAGTATCAGAAACTTCTCTTGCTGATACTGTGATAGTGGATGCGTAATGTTCGACATTGGTTAAAACCCATAGACCACCACGCACAAAAGTGCATGTTCTCATTCATAAGTGGATCTTGAACAATTATCATAATACTGTAAGAAAGGAATTGGCAGTAGCTGAAACTGTCAGAGGATGGGGGAGCACACAAGGGTCCCTGTATAATGAACATTTGTATACCTAACCTGAATTGTACCCCACATCTTCAAAATTATTATTTTTTTTTAAAAAGCAAACCTCAGAGAATATAAACAAAGTTATTTAGGAGGTGGCTGAACCTAGAGTAAAAGACAAATTTTAACAAAGATTCTAGCTCTGCCACAACTCTATGAAACAATTTTACAAAAGATGTTGTAGGAAAATGGTGCTGACTGAAGTAATTTTGGAAGTAAGTGAAAACTGTAGGACAAGAGTCAAAATGAACTAAATGAAAACACTGTCCTCTAGATGATAAAGTAGCTTGTTCAAGGTATTGAGGGTCATCAATTCTGAACCAACTATACGTGTGTATTAGAATTGAACAATTAACTAAAAGTATCATGAGATTCAAGTCAGGGTTGTATGCAGCAATTTGCAGAAAAGAGAGAAAGCAGATAAAGACAACAATTCAAGTGATAATGAAGTAAAGTTTAGAAAATCAATATAAACTCAGCTTTAACTTAATATTTATAAAATAGTGCTAAATAGAGGATATACAGATAGATGATAGATATAGATAAATATAGAAATATTTGAAAATATGTGTAAATTTGAGAGAGGACCCCCCCAAAAAAATTATTTCTTGGAGTTTGGGTCCCTTTTACGCTTGGAATTTTTTCCTCTGGATCAAATGTTCAACCAAAGTTTCTATCTGGAAGTTTTGGGAAGGTGCATCACAATTTGTGGAGGAAACATCCTGAGTTATGGCAAACAGGTGACTGGTTGGTTCTTCCATCATGACAGTGCACCTGCCCACACCATGCTGAGAGTTTAGCAGTGTATATTATAATCCAAATTACAAAATAAATATCCATGAGTCCATACGGGTATAATTAACTCAATAGATGAATACATAGAGAAGAATGTACAGAAATTCCATGCAGAAAAAATGCAAGTAATTTCCAGAGAGATGCCCTTCTCAAGGAGATAGAACATCACTCCACTCTTTGTAAGCAAGTGCTACTTATGATGACTGTCTTCCAAAGAGCACGAAAAGCAGGAATGAAAGGGTAAGTTTATAAAAGAGAAATCTGACAAACACTGCCTCAGTCAGGAGAACAAAGTTTATATCAACAGTAAAAAATTGTGATGATAGTGTGTACTTTAATATGATGTGATAAAAATGGTATTCTACCTCTGTACTCTTCTACCCCCAAACCAATAACCCCAATATAATAAGAAAAAATTAATCAAATCCCGGTAAAGGAATATTTTACAAAATTCCTAACTAATACCCCTCAAAACAAGTCATCAATAACACAAAGAAGAAAAGCTCTAAGTCTAAAGGAGCTTAAGGAGACAAAACAAATAAATGTAATGTAATGTGGTATCTTGGTTGATATCCTGGAGTTAAAATAGTAAATTATGTAAAGACTAAGAGAATCTGAAAAACATACGGACTTTATTTTTTGAAAGTGGGAGAAATAAGTGAAACTTTAAAGCACTTTTCTAGCATTAACAAGTGTATTAAATTAGCCGAAAATGAAGGTTCTATATGTTTGTGATTTATGGTGTCCTCATTCATAATATTCATTTGATTATTTTCTTAAAAATAAAAAAGGTGTTTAATTTCAGTTATTTAGGAATTTTTAGCAGCGGACACCAGCTATTTTTCACTCTTATTTAACAGGAGTGTTTACAAATATTTCAGTTTATCGTTACAATCTTGAAAGGTGAGTTGAAGTAAAACAAACTAAGTTTTAGTTCAGTATGTAGTAAAAACAACACATTCATATTCCTACATTTTCCAAAATGGAGTTTCCACCGATTAGAGTTAGCATTAAAAAAAAAAAAAAACAAGTGACCAAATATACTATGATAAGTCAAGTCTGAAAAGAAAAATTAAATACTGTATTTTCTAGCCCCATATATGGAGCCAAAGACCTAATGCTGGATAAAAGAATCATACATGCAAATAGGCTTATTGCAGAGACTGTGAAAAATGGCTTATCGTGGAGTGAGGAAAGCTGAAGGACTAGCAATGAGAAAAAGACATCACCATGCCCATGCTTGAGAAGACAAGGAATGATAGAAATAACAGAAACACAGCAAAAGAGAGTGGTACGTACAGGAGAGCGCCACATAATGAATATGTGTACTGTAGTGAAAAAAAAAATACTGCCAGCAAGAGCTGGCAAATAAAGCCTCAATCTCACTACCCTCTCACCCTCAAATCTGTCATATTCCTCATTCCCTGAACCTAATCAGAATTCACAGTGTAGAGGAAGGAGTCCATACAAATCTGCCTCACAGGGCAGAGAAAACAGTTGAAAATAACGGTGCGTGGATTTTGAAGGATACGTGGGAAATACTCAGCATACCACTCCAGTAATGCTGTTTGATAATCTTCAAGATAAACATTTTTACATCCTAAGTAAACTAATGGCAAGGCAATAGCAGTTTAATGATGAATAGACAAAATTATGTTGTGTGAAAATGAAGAATTCATGATATTAACGTAATATTTATTGAGCACAATTTTATCTGTGTACTATAGTTCATTAGCTGCCATATTTTGGAGTAATACAAAGTGTGTCTCCAAGAGATGCCTTCATGCAGGCTATTAATCACTTGTAGAAAATTCTATTTTATCTCATGCAAAACTAAAATCATTTTTGAATTATATTTTGCTGACTTTGAAAATAACAAATATAATCTGAATTATAAAGATATTGAAAAATAAAAATATTCAAGCTTCAAATTCTTCAAACACTTGAAAGCACAATATTATATTTGCCTAAATCTAACATCTAACATATTATAAATGTTGTCTGTGTTAATCAGACACATTATCAAACACATTAAATTTACTATCAATAGTCTATGATTAAACTAATGTTCCAACTTATATATTTGGAAAAAAAGGCATAATTTTCAAAAAATAAAAATTGGAATATTACTTTTAAAGTTTCAGTACATTTTTAAAATATCTAAATTGATTATAAAATGAGATAAAATAATTTTGTGTGATAAATAAATGTCTCTTTCTTTTTAAAATTCAGTAGATAATAGCTATATAATTATAATTTTTCAAATAGAATTTATCAAGAATTTTGGTTGAAAGCATAATTAACAAAAATAAGTACAAGTATAAAAATAAGCCAGCATAGATTTGTGTAGTTAATTGCATAGTTTTAATTTTTAAGTTATTTCATCAGGTACATTAGTTAATAATTCCACAGAATAAATATTAAATAAAAACTGTAATAGCAACTTTTATATTAAGTGTGAAGCTAGTATGTCTTCTCTGAAAATGAACAAATGAATAAGTTAGAATAAAGGCATTTCCTTAATTATTGTTATAATCTTGAATTGGGTTTATTTATTTAAAATTCAGTTCTTCCATCTTCTGCATAAATATGTGTGCAAAGTTTTTGCTCTAAAGATGTTTCAAGCAACTTAGATTCTTTTGAAAATTATCAACAATTTTATTAACCAGAACATAATACAAAGTTACTGGGTCTTTTAAAAAGTCATTCCTTGCCCAATTTGTTTTTAATCAGACAATATATATTCAGTAAGATCTAGGAACAAAGGG
Organism: Tarsius wallacei; assembly: GCA_963574415.1. Lineage (NCBI taxonomy): Eukaryota > Metazoa > Chordata > Mammalia > Primates > Tarsiidae > Tarsius > Tarsius wallacei. The sequence goes on from CAUYQG010154536.1 coordinate 13,214, forward strand.
AGAGCAATAATCTGAGGAGAAATCTATCTTTTCAACAAGTTTTTCATTGGAAGTATGATACATCTTTTTTCATTCTTATGAAGGAAGGATCCTTTGAAAGCCATTATAATTGAAAAGAAGAAACTTAATTGCCATATGCTAATTTTTACAAGTAAAATACAGAATTTGTTGTTATTTACCATATCAATCATTTGTATGCACATATTACAAATGCGATTATGATTTTCCTAGATGTGAATAAAGGAAGTGTGAAGTTAAATCTAAATTACTACTGAATGTAAGAAGTATGCAATTCACTGTACTGAAAGACACCTTAATCCTCAAGGACTTCACAACTTGTTTTACTTAAAATATTGTCACCTATATACAACAGTAATTTAGATATACTCAGAGGAATAACAGCAGTCTCACTAGAATTTTTAACTTGTAAATACACTTGTAAGTTAACAGAATCTTTAAATGTTTAAAATCATAACTACAAGGAAAAACGTGGAGAAAAGGATTCAAAAGGGGAAATATATTTGTTTTACTTCTGGAATCAAGTTTCAAATATTTGACTTGAAGGAAATGCTTTTTGATATTTTCATGGTAATAATATAAAATCATCTATATCTGACCTAAAATATCAGATAATTCAACACCCACCGTCATTTAGAATATAGAAATAATTCACACACTTCCAATGTCTAAACTGAGAGTGGCAGCTTGGATAAATAAAAATAATTTGTTGCAAAACCTGTACTCCAGTCAGACTCCCCATTGTGTATTCTAACTTCCAGTAGGTTATTTAATTCTCACTTTATTTATCTTTACTATGAAAGAAGATGAACATATAACATCCAAAGGTTCTATGTAATTTAAAAATTTTACAATTCAATTAGTCCATTCTTTTCAATGACAGAAGGACATTCAGAATATATAAAGATTCCTTCGATATACCAAACTAATATATGAAGCTTTAAAATATTAGAAAAATTATAGCTTTGATTTATTGTTTGTGCAAATTGTTCAAGTTAAACCCATGGAATTTAATTCATTTTGATATGTGGCTAAGAACTTTGCTATCATTTCTGGTGACACTTTTTTCTATGAAATATTGATTATATCTCTTATTTTCAATTACTGCTGATTCATTTTTATTTCATCAATATTCAACACAAAATTTAAGACTCTATTATTCTATTCAGTACAAGACTGTTTTTCTTCAGAGCACCAAGAAATCTCCTATGATATATACATAAAAACTAACTCAATTGATATTTGAAGTGATATGAAAAATTATCCCATCTTGTGAAAAGTGAGTTATGATTACTGATTAGAGTATATATCTGCTTGAAATGTCTTCCCAAATTAAAGTTCTTAATGTCACTGATATTAAATCATTTAATTGTAAATATTTAGCGAGAAGAAAATTTTTGTTCACCACATTCTGTGTTATTTATAAATGTATGATATTATGTTTGGTATGGTCTTATTTTACTTGGGAAAATTCTAACATGAAAAAAATTTTATTCATTCACTCATTTATTTATATAAGTACCTATTAATGCTCCAAACACCAAGCTAATTCTGAAATTACTAACAAATAGAATAAAGTTTTCATGATAAGCCCACACACAGACCAATAGGGGAGGCAAACACTTTTGGAGATGAGTTTCAAATATTTGGTTTGAAGGAAATACTTTTTGATATTTACATTGAATATAATGGAATATTATAAGTGTGTTTAGAGAATTATGTTCAGTTTATAAAGGAAAATAAAAGATAATAGTTAATTCCAATATGACTTTTTTCTTAATAGCAAAATAGAAGTTAAAATGTCCATTTTCCCAACATTTTATACAAAATTGATGTAAATTCAACTAAAATAAAATTTGGGTTTCTTTTTTAGAATTTGACAATTTAATTCTAAGATTTATTTGGAAATGTATGTGTAAAAATTTCCATGAAAATAATTATTGAGGATGAGGATACTGACTTATCAAATAGCTAATGTTCTAAAAATCTACCATTAGTAAAATAAAATTAAACTATAAAAATATTAGACATAGATTTATATAAAAGAATAGATAACTTATTTAAAAATCCAATGGAATAAAAATATTAATGCAAAAGAATTTGGATAGTTAATTAAAGAATGATATCATTTTCAATGTTCATCAATAGGGAATGTTTAAATTGTCTATTTCCTTAGAACTTTTTTGTTATATAGAAGGAAAAAATATGGTATGTTACATATATTTTTTAAAATAGTCAAAGAGGCATTTTATTATTCAGTTTTTTTCACATTTTTTATTGTGCTAAAATTTACATTATATATCATTTACCATCATAACCATTTTCAATTGTGCAACTCAGTGGAATTCAATATATTCATAACGTATAACAATCACCATAATCCATGTTCATAATTGTTTTATCTTATAAAACTGAATTTCTATATTTATTAACCAATAACTCTATTTCTTCATCCCCTGGTAACCACAACCCTAAATACCCCATATAAGTGAATTCATACACTATTTATCTTTTTGTGATTGGCCTATTTCACTTAGCATGATTTCTTTAAATTTATCCATGTTGTGGCACATACATAATTCTCTTCTTTTTTGAGGATGAATAATATATCATTTTATATATACATACCACAGTTTGCTTATCCATGCATTCATTTGTGTATCCATGCTTAGATGGGTTACTTCAACATTTTAGCTATTGTGAATAGAACTCTATGAACACTGGTGTACAAATAATCTTTTCAAGACTTTGCTTTCAGTTCTTTTTGACATGTACTCAGAGGTGTAACTGCTGAATCATATGGAATTCCTATTTTTACCTTTTTGAAAAACTGCTATATTGTTTTCCAAAGCACTTGTACCATTTTATATTTTCACTCACAGTGCATGAGGGTTCTGATCTCTCCACATCATAGCCAATGCTTGTTATTTTCTTTTTTCCATAGCAGTCCTCCTAATGGTATGAGGTGGTATTTCATTGTGGTTTTGATGTGCATTTCCTTAATACTTCGTGTCTTAGTCTGCTTTCTGCTATGACATAATATCTAAGACTGGATAATATATAAACAACAGAAGTTTGTTTGGCTTACTGGCCAGGATGTCCTGGATTAAGGGGCTGCAATGAATTAGGGCCTTGTAGCTGCATCACCCTGTGGCAGATAACAGAAGAATGACAGAAGAATGTGAGAGGAAGAGACAGAGAAAGAGGGCGGGGCGGGACTCGCTCTTTTATCAGGAATCCATTCCAATGATAAATGACCTCTTCATGACATAATCATCTCTTAAAGACCCCTTTTCTCAACATTGTTGCACTAAGGGTTAAGTTGCCAACACATGAACTTTGGGGACGCATTCAAACCACAGCCACTAGGGATTGTTGGGAATTTCGTATGCCTATTGGACATTTTGTAGTCTTCTTTGGAGAAATGTCTGTTTAAGCCCTTTGCCCATTTTTAAGATAGATTTTTTTGTTTGGGTTGCTGTTGTTGATTTTTGAGCATTCTTTATATGTCCTGGATCAATTCTTTAGTAGATGTAACATTTGCAAGTATTTTCTACCATTCTGCAGGTTGTCTTTCTATTCTATTGATAGTATTTTTGTGTACAAATTTTTTAAATTTCCATGAAGTCCAACTTGTCTACTTTTTCTTTTGTTGTTGTTCCTTCTGGTGCCATAGCCTAAAAATTATCACCAAATTCATTGTTGTACAGCTTTGGCACTATGTTCCTATGTGTCCTTCAAAGAGTTTCATAATTTTAGACCTTGTATTTAGGTGTTTGATCCATTTTCAGTTAACTTTTCTATATGATGCTAGGTAAAAATTAAATTTCATTCTTTTTATGTGGATATCCATTGTTTTCCCAACACCATTTGTTTAAGAGACAATTTTGTTTTCCCCCCTCCTGGCACCCTTGTCAAAAAACATTTGACCTTACATAGCAGGGTTTATGTCCAGGGGATCTCTATTTTATATCATCTGCCTATATTTCTGTCTTTATGCCAGAACCACACTGTGTTGATTGTTATAATTTTATAGTAAATTTTAAAATTAGAAAGTGTGAGTCCTCTAGCTTTTTTCTTCTTTTCAAGATTGTTTCAATAACTGGCATACCTGGTATTCCATATAAATTTTAAGATAAATTTTTAAATTTCTGCAAAAAACATTTTTGGGATTTTGATAGGAATTATTTACATTTAATCTGTAGATCACTTTAGTAAGTTTGTAAATCTGAACAATATTAAGTATGCCAATCAATCAATACCAAATATGTGTCCAGTAATTTATGTTGTCTTTAATTTATGTCAACAATGTCTTGTAGTTTTTATTGTATAAGTCTTGTACCTCTTTGGTTAAGTTAATTCCTAAGTATTTTATATTTTTTGAACTTACTATAGCAGAATTATTTTATAACTTTGTTTTCAGATTGTTCACTGTTAGTGTATAAATACACTAACATGTATATATTTAAAATATATATATCAACTTTGTATTCTGCCATTTTGTTAAACTCATGAATTAATTCTGTGTGTGTGTGTGTGTGTGTGTGTTTTGTGAAATCTTCAGGTCTTCTGCATATAAATAATATCATATAAAATAATATAAAAAATAAACAAAGATAATTTTACTTTCTTCTTTTCAGCATGAATGCCTTTTATTTATTTTCTTGAATAATTATGTGCCTAACATTTCCTGTACTATGTTGTATAAATGTGACAAAATCAAGTATCCTTAACTTGTTTCTGATCTTAGAGAAAAACTTGTTTTACACCATTTTGTATGATGTTTGCTGTGGTTTTCATATATGACTTTTATTATGTTCAGGAAAGTATTTTTTTTTTAATTTAATATTATTCCACTGTTTTTGTTATAAAGGTATAACAAGCTGATTTCATCAACTTTTTTATGTTGTTTTTTTTCCTTCATGACTAATATGGGGCATTATATTAATCAATGTTTATATCCTGAATCATCCTTGCATAGTAGAAATAAATCTCATTGGGTCATGGTATAAAATCATCTTAATATACTGCTAAATGATGGTTTTTAGCATTCTGTTGAGAATTTTTGCATATATGTTCATGAGGTAATTGTCATGTAGTTTCTCTTTTCATTTGTTTTCTTTTTTGTTTTCATAGTGTCCTTGTCTGATTTTGGTATTAGAATAATGTAGAATTTATGGAACAAATTATGAGGTATTCTATTTTCTGTAATTATAATTTTTTCATAAAAGTTTGAGAGGAATTGGTACTAGATATTCTTTAAATATTTGGAAAAATGCATCAGTAAAGTCATCAGGTCCAGGTCATTTTCTCTGTTGGAAGATTTTTAATTACTGATTCAATCACTTTACTAGTTATAGTGTTTTTTTAAAATTTATTATTTTGTTTTGAGTTAGGCTTAGTACGTTTTGTGTTTCTAGGAATGTGTTTATTTTATCTAAGTTATTCAATCTTTTGGTGTACAATTGTTCATACTATTCTATTGTAATATTTTAATTTCTGTAAAATCAGTAATAATGTCCCAATTTTCAGTTTTTATTTTGATAATTTGAGTTTTCTCTCTTTTTTTTTCTGTCTATCGAGCTAAAGTGTTGTCGATTTTGTTGATAATTTTCAAAGAAGCAATTTTTGCTTTAATTAATTTGTCTATTGCTTTTCTATTCTCTATTTCATTTATCTATGGTCTAATATTTATTATTTTCTTTTCTCTGTTAGTTTTGAATTGAGTTTGTACTTCTTGGGGGGGTCGGGAAGATGGCAGCCGAACCAGTCGGACTATGCGAGTCCCAGTGTGAGTGAATGAGTGTATGGAAAATTTTGTGTACATGCTGGTGAGCGAGTAGGTGTGTGAGTGGCTGACTGAGTGAGGGCTAGGATTCAGAAACTACTTGCAAATTACAAAGTTTTCTTATTGTGGTATGTGTTCCCTGAGACCCACTCCCCACCTCTACTCTATATGATGATGCAAAGCAGAAACCAATGAAAAAAAAAATTGAACACACACACACACACACACACACACACACACAAAGACATATACACACACCCCAAAACAAACTGGAATAACAGCAAAGTGAAACAAAACAAACAACCAAAAAACCAATAAACTAAACACACACACACACACATGCCTAGCACAAAGTTTATAGAAAAGAAAAATAGAAAGACTGGAGCAAGGAAAAAAAAGGAATTCAGTCAAAGCCTCACACATATATTGACACACACCTTAAACTATAAGAAATAAAAATTTTAAAAAAACCCAGAAGAACAAAAGAGCAAAAACAAACTAACAGCAACAACAAAATCAAAAGATGATCACGCAGTCATTCACATTCACACATAAACAGAAAATGACAAATAAAAGAAGAAACAGAAAAAGAAAAGAAAAAAAAATGTGGGTGGGATGCAGATCAACCCCTCACATGCACAAAGGAAAAATATTTTAAAATTAGGTGAACTAACAAACAGCCAAAAATTTAAAAAAAAATTAAAAATTAAAAAAAAAGCCGGGCTCGGTGGCTCAGCCTGTAATCCCAATGCTTTGGGAGGCTGAGGTGAGTGCATTGCCTGAGGCTGCAGGTTCGAGACCCACCTGGGCAATTTGGCGAGACCTCATCTCTACAATAAATCAAAACTTAGCCGAGCATGATAGTGCACGCCTATAGTCCCAGCTACTTGGAATGCTGAGGCGGAAGAATCGCCGGAGCCCAGCAGGTCGAGGCTGCGGTGGCTGGGAGCAGCCACTGCACTCCAGTCTGGGCTACGGAGTGAGCCTCCAACTCAAAAAAAAGAAAAACTTGCCCTCTTGTGGCAGGCTTTGTAATTATTCCTGTAATCTGGTCTTTCCTGCAGAGCCACCTCTTTCACCATCTCCTCAGTGTCCAAAGCAGGGAAGGAAGAGGGGCAGTGGAGGTGGGTGGGGCTGTAGTCCTCCCCTCCCACTCTCATATGGTCAGGGAGATCTCCTCTGGTGGGAAGGTACTTGA